>BMAU01021391.1:600000-769414 GCA_019973935.1 Trichonephila clavipes | reverse complement strand
GGTCCAAGACGTTGGTCTTTCTTCTATTTTATTTTAACATTAAACAAAAATTAATTAAAAGGTAGTTTTTACAGATAAGTTTGACGATGATATTCAGAGAGGTAACGCCTGCTCGCGCACCTCTCGCGTTCTTCTTTTTCTCTCTGCTAATGTCCAAGAGTTTTTGTTTCTCTTCCACTAATTCAAAAGTTTTTTAGTTTAGTTTCCATTCAATGCGCCTGCGCGCGGGACTGCGTTGCTTTTGGCTGCATGCCACAACGGCCATTCTGACCATACGCTGTCCGCAGCGGTACTTCCATGGAGACCAGAGGAGAATCTGAAACATACAAAAAAAAAAAACGGAACAGACAAGGACTAAACGACAAATATACAAAGATTTAACATATCAAAATTTTGTTGAACTAGACAGTTTCTCCATCATGTGGAGGCATCTCTTTCGACATCCGGAAGGTTCCACAGGGAAAACATTGTGTTTCACCGGCATAAGAACATCTTTTTTTCAACAAGTTGATCTTTGGTTGAACGCATCGATATTTTTCCTCTGTAGAGTTCTGGACGTCTGTTCAAAACGATTTCTCTTTTTCCTTCGTTTCCACTGCCGAGGCTCAAAAATTTTTCGGACAACACAAATCGTCGATAATTACGTTCCATAGGTGAAGAGGTAGGTGAGCGGGAGATGAATTCCACGGAACTCGTTTTCATGGCACCATGGCTTTCTTACACAATACTATATCAGAACATTTTCTCTTACAATACTCAATTTTAACTTAGTACTCTTAATTTTATTACATTTATAATCCTTAATTAGAGAACTCGAATCATTTCTAGTATTAAAGTTCTTAACATATGGCAAATCATAACTAGAGTTTTCTATCACATTTGAAACAGAAACATTTTGGAAAGAAATACCATAATCTGCACTCAAAGAGGGATCCACTTTCATCAATAAAAACATCGCTCTTTGCGTGGCCCTAGTTTCTCTATTTCAGAATATACACTGGGATGTATAATAAATTCTTCGGTCAAGGTCGGTGATATTGCCGTTCTCAACACTAAGCTAGGAAAGTGTTGATTAAGAGAAATTTTATGGGTTTAACTTCTACCATACGCTGTTCGCCAAAACATGAACTTAATGTTATGATTTCTTCGGAAGGTGTTTGCACTCTAATTAGTGAGGAATTTAAAACTGGGATCTGGCAACCTGAATCAATCAATGCTGTTACGGGCTGATTTTCCACAAAAATGTTTACGTATTGAAGATTTTGCGCATTCATCGCTATTTTTGTTTTTCGCTCTCGATTTTCAAAGTATTCACGTTTATTTTATTATGGATGTGATCATTAGATTCTTTAGGTTTAAAACGCTTCTCACAGTCTCTTGCGTAATGAGATGAATCACCGCATATAAAGCAATTTTTTATTTTCTCTTTCATGATATTGGGGATAGTTCTCTTTAATCTTTGTTTTAAAGTTTTGTGATTTATTTTTAAAAGGGGTCTTGGGTATATCCATAAGTAATAGGAATTTCTTTATGTGATCCGCTTCTAGATGAAAATATAAATATCACACTCTTTAGCTAAATCAATAGGCCCCTAAACCAATCTTCTGCTTCTCGAATGCCAATATGGGTTGCGGTTTCCTTATTTAAAGTTTTGAACTGTTTCTCTTCGAATTTAGCTGCGGGATTTAAACTTAATGCTTTATTTTTAACCCTTTGAAGTTCGACTTCTTTTTCTAACTGTGCTAACTGTAGTTTCGCGAGCTCAATTTTCTGTTTTCCTGAAGTTACTTCTCTTTTTGTTTCGCGATACCCTCTCATCTATACAGTTTTGAATTAAAGTTTTAACGAAATCTGGATCACTTTCAAATGTACTACTGTTCTCAATTTTAGTCTTTAGTTTAACTATAGTGTCAGTATTCTCCACAGTACCGTTTAGCTCCTCAACAACTCTTATGAAATCCTCTTTAAGAGCGTTTTTATACATTTTAGAAATGGAAAAGATCCTACCTTTTTTTTTTGGCTCCTTTGTTGCTCGCACGTACGATGTATCAATAAAAACGTTGATTCCACTGATTTCACCTCTTCGCAGGTTATATCGTTAGATGAAATTGTTCCAACCTCTACACAGGCGGAATTTTCGTCGATGGGTTTTCCAACCTCTACACAGGCGGAATATTTGTCGATGGTTCGTTGAAAAATTCAACCTCTACACAGGTTGAACGAAGAGCTTCGAAAAATGGCGGCGCGTCTCCTCCACGGACGGCTTTTTCGTTCCAAATTTTGATCAAAATCGAAATTTTTTTCAATCGCCTCTACACAGGCGGAATTTTCATGCTGAGTTCAAACCTCTACACAGGTTGAACGAAGTTTTCAAAAAATGGCGGAGCGTCTCCTTCACGGACGCTGTTGTTCATTGTCAGACTTTGGTTCAAAATCGAAATTTTATCGATCGCGGCCGAGCCCCCATAATTTGTGGGGAGACAACAAAGGGGGTCAAGACGTTGGTCTTTCTTCTATTTTATTTTAACATTAAACAAAAATTAATTAAAAGGTAGTTTTTACAGATAAGTTTGACGATGATATTCAGAAGGTAACGCCTGCTCGCGCACCTCTCGCGTTCTTCTTTTTCTCTCTCTAATGTCCAAGAGTTTTTTGTTTCTCTTCCACTAATTCAAAAGTTTTAGTTTTAGTTTCCATTCAATGCGCCTGCGCGCGGAGACTGCGTTGCTTTTGGCTGCATGCCACATATATTTATATATATATATATATATATATATATATATATATATATATATATAAGTATGCTTTAAAACTTACACTATTAAAATTTTAAAAGCTTTTTAAAAGATTTCTTAAAGAAATCAAGAAAATATTAAAAACAATATAGTTGAGTTTTTGAAAGATAATAAATGAAGATTAAAAGGCTAAAAAATTTTTTTTATATCAGATATTAATTAACCGGTGAGATAAAAAAAAGCAAAATCTTTTTTTAGCAAAGGTAACCAGTTATTTTTTTTTATAAATACTATTTTATGTGATTATTAATAATCCTTATCAGATATGTATTATGGTAGCATCCGGTATCAATGAATCCTTGTTCTTTTGATTGATGCAATATTGTTAATTTACATTTTTACTGGGTGCTAGTTTGATAACCAGGGTAATAGAGCCAAGTTATTGTTTATGTTCGACAAGATAGGCGATAACGTTACAATATGGTTACCTTGATATTTTTATCGTTAGTCGATGTCGTTGCCATGGGGATAGCGTATATTAGAAATAACTTTTTATTTGTTTTTCCTGCGGTAACCCTATTAATTTCGAACGATTTTAATTCGATTTCCTTAAAAATTTAACAATTTTCTGTGCAATTGTTCTGTTGTTTCAGTGTTCTGTTTTATTTTGTGCTATTTTCGAATATGGTTATTTCTAATATGAGTGAGTACTAGAATATTTTTTTCTTAAAAGAATGTGTTGCACTCTTTTAATTAACGCTATAAATTGTTTATTTTCTGATTATTTACGTTTAAAAATGCTTCTTTCCTTTACGTTTTTGTTCGATGGAAATTCGGTGAAGGAACTTGCAGTGCAAGTTTTATATTGCAAGCTTTCAGTACTTTGTAATTGATATTCATTATTAATTTTAACATACATTTTTTTTATTAATAAGGTAATATAAAAATGCAATTATTACTAAATGTAATAATCATATAATATTGGTTATTTATAATTGTTTCTTTTAATATTTATTTATAAATATTATTACATATTTTGTTACTTATTTATAATTAATATTATTTATTTATAATTATTATTGTTATTTATTTATAATTATTATTATATATTTATTTATAACTATTTCTGTTATTTATTTATAGCTATTCAAATGTTATTTATTTATAATTATTATGATGTTATTTATAATTATGTAATACGAGTATTCTTATAAATTATTTTTTACTTTTTAACAATACGATGATTATTCCTTTTTATAATTACTATTAAATTATATTATATGATTATTATATATAATAATTGTTAAATATTACATATAATTACGATAAAATTATATTTTAAGATTATTATATGCTACTATATATAATATATTATACTCTTATTAATACGTTACTTTTTATTATATTATATTTATATTCATATTTATTGGTTGATCTAAATCTCTCCCAATCTCTCTCTATGTCCTTCGTTTGAAATACATTTGAATGTATTTCAAAACAATTCTTAAAATTATTGTGTATCATTAAATTACCACTTCGGGCGCCATATTGGATTCCATTCCAGCAAAAGAAGCGCTGCCTTGCAGGATCTTTATCGCTCAGAAGCGACTGGCGCCATTACCCCGGATATCAAACTAGTTCCCAATAGCATTTTCATGATATTTTATATCATTTAATTTTGAGATATTTATTTATATAAGATTTTAAGGACAACCTTGTGAATTATCTAAACCTTCGAGATCAAAGAGTAAACACTTTTTCTTGTCAAATGAAAAATATTGTTGTAACGTTCGAGGAGAATACAAGGCTAATAAAATAACTAACAATTTTTTCTTGTCAAGTAAACTTCACCTTTTCTTCCAGTGTTGTTTTTACTAATGCCACCTGATCGGCAAAGCCAGATCAAGGCCCACGAAATCCATCGTGGCAGAGGGTTAAGTGACGCCTGTCGTTAGACGTAGCTTTGAGCACCATACGGGTGACAGAACGATTTGGCTCGGTTTCACCTCAATTTTTGAGGGAGAACATCCTGGGGTGGTTAGGAGCCTCTTAACTCTTTTCCCCTTCCATCAACCTCACGAGAGGACTTGCAGCTCGATGGCTATTTTTAATTACCCCCATGCACCGAGCACTATACATTTGCAAACATCCATGTTTTCTCCGGGATTCAAACCCGGGACCCAACGGCATAGAAGTCAGCGTCGCTAACCACTATACCGGATAGGCGACTTTCTTCCAGTTCGAAACGAATGATGTTCAAAATCGAATATAGACTTGGGGAAAAATTTATTTTTTGAATCCACAATAACTACGTGCTCGGAAATAAGATTTGAGTTGAATTGCCAAAGGGAAAAGGTTTTCCCAGCTCTGTAAACGCATAATTATTCAATTTGTAATGAAAATTAAAAAGTGATATATTCATTTATATATTAATGCAATTACATTTTTTGTTACATTTTAATGAAATATTTAGTTACATAGACTTCCTTCCTACACTTTCTAGTTCGCATATGGGAGAGAATCTATAGATTTATCAAAATCAACCTCGACATATTTAACGTGTATCAACCCCTTTTGACAAGACGAATCTCCAGTAATACTAAATCTCCAACCTGCGACTTGACAACAACAACCATGAGTTCACGACCATGACCATTCGACTATCACGATCACTTCTTTCTAAAGAGAGAGGAACTACCAATCACAGTACACCAGCGTTTCTCAAACTGTGGGGAGCGACCCCCAAAGGGAGGGTAAAAAAGCGCATAAATAGATAAAAAAAAGCGCATTAATAGATAATTTTCATGATATTTAGTGTCATTAAGATTAGAATACATGTATAAAATTGTTTTAAGGACATTTTGACAAAAAAAATTTATTTAAATACAATATTTCGGCAAAAAATTTACATAGAATAACCTTTTTTCAAAATGTTCTCCTTTTGTGAAAAATGCTTCTATTATGACAATATTTTGCCTGTATATAGCTCAGACCTCTGTACAGAGGCTCAACTACGATGTTTGAAAAATTCACATTATTTTCAGGGTTACAACCTATTGAAATAATTATCGGCGTTTTTTTCTTAAAATGTCTCCCCTCCTACATGGATAAATCCACTTCTAAGTTATCTATTTCAAAAATTCTAGTTGAGCCTCTGTACAGAGGTCTGAGCTATATTCAGGCAAAATATTATTATAATAGAAGCATTTTTCACAAAAGGAGAATATTTTGAAAATGAGTCATTGTATGTTCATTTTTTGTCAAAATATTCTACTTAAAAAATAATTTTCTAATGTAATACTGTTCTTAAAACAATTTTATATACATTTTCTAATCTAAGTGACACCAAATATCATAAATATTATCCATTTATACGCTTTTGCAAAATCACGGTTCCGAACGTAGTCGGATACCTTAATAGATTGATAGCAAAATTAATAGATTTGATTGCCTGATTGATAGAATTGCTGGCTAAATTTTTAATGCATTGTTCTTAAATAATTTAATTTATTAATGTAAAGGACCATGTCTGGGCCAAATGTGGCCGCCGGGTCGGAGGTTGAATATGACTACTTTTTACCATTTTTATATAAATCGGATTACTGTCCCTTCCTACATTTTCTCTTCTGCTATGTTAATTTTAAAAAAATTGATTAATATCTTAAAATAATATTTATTCTGTAATTATGCTTTTATCTCAATTAGGTTTCAAACCAAACATAATAATAAAAGTTTTACGTACTCTCTTCCTTACTTCATGAATTCAGATGTTTTTCTTCTGAGATTCTTGTCAGTTTGTTTAATATTTTCATTGAGAATTTTTTGTATCATTAAAATTTTTCGTATTTTTCATTTGCATGTTTTTTTAACGTGGTAAAACTGGTTTCGTAGCCTGCACTTACCTAGGCGTAAAAATGTTAAGAGTGCATCTCTGTACCAAAATCAAACCAGTGTAGTAATGACGTCAACCGTATCTTTGAAATGTAAAACAAAACTAAGATACAAAAACTATGGCTTTTGATGGCTTAGAAGTTGATGCCTTTTGATTCAACCCTCAACACAGTTCCTTGTTTCCCCCTTCCCCCTCAATCAGTTCAACAAATCTGTGTTGAGGGGGAGGGGGGGAACTAAAATCGGAAAATGTTTTAGAAGCGATTTTAAGCTTTATAATTCGAAAAAAAAATTATATTATACGCAAAAGTTAATGAGGTGAATGTCTTCCAATACACTACCTACTTTATTGTCTATGCTATTAAACGACACAACAAAAAAAAAATCCCACTATTTTTTTGGTCATATTTTCCTTTTTACTTAAGCAAATGTATTAAGATTTTTTTTATTCACTTAGAACAAACGTTTTATAGAATGATAAAAGAAAGGGTTTTTCCCTCATTTATTTTTACCATAAGATACAAGAGATCCAATTAAACTTCTGCGACATTCTTAATTATAATGACCAAAAAAGTAAAAAAAAACAACTACAACAAGCATCTTTTTTCGGTTTATTTATGAATACAAACAAAACGCACCGCCACGGTCAAAAAACAAATAAAATAAGATAAAATAGTAGTTATTCGTAATAAAATGTCATTAAAATGGCTTAAAAATTTATTTACATAATTATTTTCTTAATAAAGCATTTGAAGTTGAAGATTTTTAAGACGCCTTCTTGAACTGGACCTTCTTGTTTTCGAATTTTTTAGTATGTCACTTAAATTCGGTTTTGTGACTTTAAAGAAGAAGACTCCGAACTCATATTTTTTGTGTAGTAAAAATATCCTACATTAGATTTTGATTTTTTTCTAAAAAAAAATATATTAATTTGAAATTTTTAAGAATTTTTTAGTTATTTAGAGCATTTACTTTTTTTCAAAAAAATAATGCACTACAGATGTCGACATTTTTCCTATATTAATAATTCACTTGAAACAGCAAATATTAGACTCTACTCATTTCTAAGTAGTATAAATATCAGTTAAGCATAATTAGAGAGAGAGTACAAGATTTTTCTTAAAACTCTAAAGAGAATAAAAATCAGAGAAGTATTTGGAGTCACTGATAAATAAAAACAAAAAATCCTATATATTTTGATACGAAAAATTAATTTTTTGAAAATCTGAATTTTGAATTGTCATGAGAACAATGTTTTTACAACTAAAAAATAATTCCAAACGAGCAGACAGTGGATTCTACATTAGTATCCAATATAGTCCTTTCTTTACTGCAATTTCTACAAACGCGAAATGGAGCTTATCCAGCTAATTGTCGGGTATCTTTCTCTGATTCCTTTGTAATACTTTTATGGAATGTATAATGTAGCCAGATACGAAACTCTTATTGCTAGTATAATCAGAGAAATGTAACTTATAACATGCATAATTACGATTTTATATCTAAATAAAACTGATGGGTTGTTCAAAAAGTAATTTAATTTTTTCTTTTTTAATTCACAGTAAGAAAATCGTTTTCCGTTTTCATAAGTGTTAAATTGAACTACATATTGTTTTCATTCTGGTCCAATACTTTTGAAAAACGTGGTGCATCTTCATTATCAAAATTGACAGATCGAAATTTTGTAAACCAGTTTTTGCACTGGCGCTTTGTCAATGCGTCCTCTCCAAACACATCGGATGATTTTTTTTCTTGTTTGTACTACATTTTTACCTTTTCGATAGTAAAAAAGCAAAATTTAAGGAACATGCTGCTTTTCACTTTCCATATTTGATTGGATACAAACTAAAAACTACCTCGTAGAATCATTTGAACTTTTTCACAATAGAGCCTTGTTTTATCAGCTATCAAAATATATAATGGTGATGCGTCTAAAAAAAGGAGCAGTGAAAAATGCAATTAAAACACCTATTGAGAAAAATGAAATTACTTCTCTTCGCTTTAGTATCGAAGCTGATAAAAATTTAATCCACATAATTAAAAAGAACAAAAAGTCATTAAAGTTGTCAATGTGAATAATAATTCTATGTTTTTCGAAACAAATTTGCTATGAAATATGTTTTTTAAAAATATTTTTGAAATATTTCCAGTGTATGATAAAAAAAAGAGGAAGCGTAATATAAGACTGGTTTTTTTTTAAATATGAAATATTTAAAAGTTCTTCGAAACATTCTCAAGCAAGATTTACCGATATCTTTTTTAATTTTTTGTTTATTTTCTAAAGCAGGAGAAAAATATCTCTAGAATTACTTTTTATTAACAAAGGGAAAAAAACAATTCACCTCTAAACTTAAGAGAATGAATGCTTCTAATTATTTTGTAAAAAAAATTAGATAACGATGCATACAAGAACTCGTAGAAAAGAAAATTAAGGTCATAACCTCAAAAACAAATTTATATAAAAGATAACTGATGAAGTTATATTTGCGGAAGAATATTCAACTATGTGTATTTAGGTCACTTCGAAACTTCTTTTAACCTTCATTATAGATTCCTTTCTGATTTTATCATTTATATATCCGAATTAACATTCTGTGTTGCTTAATTCATGTTTAAAGCTTCTAGACTTTCGTTCTTGGTATCATTTGAATTTGACCATTTATAAAAGTATTTTGCCGTTACGAGTAGATGTTATGGTAGCCGAAAGAGATCGTGAAGTTATGACAGAAAAAAATGGTACGTTTATAAGTTTTTTTCTCTCTAATGGGGCTGCGTATTGATGTTTTGTACCTTTGCAGACCTAGTTCATTCCCCAGGATCTAGTATCACGTTTTATTTCGGCACCATATAGGCGATACCAATTGCCGCAATTAATTTTGACGCCCCGTTTCCTCCCCAAAGGGTGGCACCTGAGCTCTGACGATGCGAAATTGAACTTAGAAATTTAATTTTGCCGAGGGCATCCAAGTCAAATGGGCACTCCAAGAGATTTTTTACATGCCGCATAATCATACGAATGGCCACTGTCGATTTTCTGCATCATGAAAATCCACCGACTTGGGCCGGGGTCGAACCCGCAACCTTAGGTGCAGAAAGCCAGCGACAAACAACTACGCTATCGAGTCCTGGTATCACTGAAAGAAGCGTTGATGAACATTAACCCGGAAGCGGTCGCGCGGGACACAGACTCACCCCAGGCTCTCAAAATCTTTAATTTTGGGAAAACCGTTTATTTTTACTAATGGCCTTATCATTATCTTCCTATTTAACAGTCTTCATGAAAACTAAAATACATTTGTCCCTCTTTTTTGGAAACAGCAAACGTTTTCTTACAATCTCAAGGTACTTGGGGTGACTGGAATTTCCCGCTCGACTACTTTAGTTCCAAAATATTTTCTATTGAAAGGCTACATTTTTTACCCTGCGAGCGCCTTATTGGTTTTAATTTCTGTGTTGTGCGATTGATTGTGGTTTATAAATGTAAATGAACAGAATATAAAGAAAGAAACGGGCATCTGTAAGATATCTATTGTATGAAGTTGAAACTGATCGTGAAAGAGCGGAACCTGCTGAACTAATGGATATTAATCCTGGTATCGAAAATAAATTTGAGAAAAGCGATGAATATGAAACGTTTGAGTCGAAAGGAAAGTTTTAAAATGCTACCTAAAAAAATGCATGAAGAAAGTAATGAAGCCCCAAGTATACACAAGACATACTGCGCCCTGTCAAAAAGACCCAAGCGAGAAAAGGTTTTATATTCTATTTATTGATCATCACACAAATGACAATAAAACTACAGTAACTAAGACAAAATCTGACAGTTTAGCCTGCAAATATTATTCCTTTAATGTTAACGAAAAATGTCTGTGATTTGTGTCCTTTATTAAGGTAACACGCACATTTGAAACATTTTAGTTCAGTTTGATGGAATTTTTTTTCTCAAATTGTCAAAGAAAAATTTAAAAGTAGGTACTTTTTTCTCTAGTTAAATTATTCCCTGGAATTAGATTTTTATCGTGTATAATAAAAATAATTATAAAAGAAGGATTGGGATGAACCAGTCACCCGCGTGATCATTAACGTTAGTATTGTGTGTATGCCTACTCCCGGGTTAAATCTATCGAACTTAGTCCTCCCGTTTGGAGAGGGGGTACCAGCTCAGGAATCGCCCTAATCACTTGATCGTGATTCAATATTACAAAATCCGTCTCCAGAAGTACACGGAGATTCTAAATGCGACATTAGTATTCAGATCAACCACCTTGAGTTTATTAAGCGTTATCTCGCTTATTTCTGGTTGACCGAGACAAATATCCTCTAAACTCAGCTAATATGCTTCGTAATTTGGAAACCAAAACCTTTGGTACCCTCACCCTTTATTTGTAAACCACCCTAACGTGAGGAATTTTAACGCCGTCAGATTTTATGTACTATAAATTGCATGCTTGATAGGTCTTGAATACGATCGGAACTCATATTCTAGATAAGATTTAATTAGAAAACAGGAAAATAGTTCTCATGGCGTTCGCGATTTTGTTTTATTCTACTAAAAGTCATTTCGCAAAACTCTCTAAAAGGAACTAATGAGGAGAAAAGGATGATTCTCGTTCAAGGTAGCAGTAGTCATAGAAGCGCAGTGGCTTGAATGAGTGAGTAAATATTAACGTCGCACTATTCACCTACACGATGGCGTTTGGCGCCGGACCTCGTATTTTTGAACCATGGTCAAGTGACGAGGACGACACCATCTCTCTTAACTGCCAAACCACACCAAAGGGAGGACGTTTGAGATTTAACGTGCATCGCTCCCTTACACAGCGGGTGTTTAGAGGTACTAGGCTCGAACTCATGACATGCCTGCCATGATCCGATTCCTTTACCACTAGGCAACCACGACCACCACATAGTTGTCGAAGTAACGATGATTATGAGCAGCAATATTTTGAATCCTGGTACAACAGACCGTATATGAGAAATAATGGGGTTCTTTGTAAAATTAAAGCTTGTCTAGGTCTGGAAGTACATGCGATTGTATTCCCACTAAATGTAATGCACCGATTTAGTTCGGGAGAGTAAGTGAATATTAACGTCGCACTGTTCAGCTACACGAAGGCTTTTGGCGACAGACCACGGAATTTTGAACCATGGTCAAGTGACGTGGACGACACCTGAGCTTGCACCCACCGCTCCTAACTACCACACCACACCAACGGGAGGACATTTCAGCTCTAGACAGATTTAGCGGGCATCGCTGCACTACACGGCAGGTCTTGAGTGGTACTGGGCTCGAACTCGTGACAAAGCCAGCCACGATCCGATACCACTCGGCTACCGCGGCCACGATTTAGTTCGGGGGAAAAAAGTTTAAGCCTCTAGGTATTAATAATCAATACAAAATTCTATACAATGGCTACTTACATTCACTTATTCGCCATCTCTGTTGAATTAAGTGCTGTTTCCCTCCAGTTGGCGTTAATTTTTGTTGGATTTCTCAAGCTGAAAATTAAAAATATAGTTTTCTTAAATAATAATAAAAATATCTTTTTCTCTATTTATCTTTAAACCTTCCTCTATTTATACGAACCCCCTTCGAATTATTGAACTAATAGAATTAATTAAATGCATAGAACGGGAAACCTTTTAAATCCCCTCCCTTATACGTTTATATCTAGCTTGTCACGAAACCATCAAAAGAAACCGTACTTTTGTGGTTTATAGATAAAAAAAATGCCTCTAAACGAGCATTCTATACATTTTTTACTTACTCTGTCCAATTAAGTATCTTTTTTTTCATTGCTTCAGCTTAAATGATTCCGCTTTTAAAATCAATATTGAAAGCTTTAACTTTCCGAGGGACTTAAGCTAAAAAAAATCTTATTTTGCGGTTAATTTGCTTATACAACTGTTAAAAAATAGTAATAAGCTATTTTAATTTACTTTATACAGACTATTGTAGTGTACTAATAAATATATAACTGATTATAATTTACTATTAAAACAAAATTTTTATCCCTAAATGTGATTGGAGAATAAATTCCAGGATCCAACGTATATTAAAAAATAGCAATTAGAAACCAAATAGGCGAGACTAATCCAGTTATTTTTATCTTCAAAGAGTGTTATTTGTCACCCATCCGGTATAGTGGTCAGCGACGCTGTCTGCTGTGCGTAGGGCCTGGGTTCGATTCCCGGAGAAGGCATGACTGTTTGTAAATGTATACTGCCTTCGCGTCATGGGGGTACTTTAAATAGCCGTCGAGCCGCAAGTCCTCTTGTGAGCTTGGTGGTAGGGGAATAGAGGTGGGAGACCCCTGACTCCCCTCTAGGGTGTTCTTCCCTAAAACTGGTGTGGAACCTAGCCAAAACGTTCTTTCGCCTGCATGGTTTTCGAAGCTACGGCTAACGACAGGCGTCACTAAGCCCTTTGCCATGATGAATTTCGTGGGCCTTGATATGGCCTTTGCCGATCAGGGGGTATTAGTAGTAAAAATAACATATTAGATATCTAAATCCTAGCATTAAGCCTTATATTGTGTATTCAAAAATATTCTTATACACTTATCTCTCAATTTAAATGTACCACCCAGGAATAATTCAAACGCACTAATATTTATATTTTACAGCACCGTAACCCCCAAACTCTAAGAATAAAATCCCTCAAAACCCATTTTAGCGCATTTACATAACAAAAGAAACATACTTGCCAAGTTTCAAGTCTGTTGGGTCTAATAGTTCGAAAGTGGGATTTTTAATATTTAAAACATTTCCGTAACTCTCCGCAACCCGCTTTCCAAGTCAATTTCTGCAAAAACTCGCTTTTAGGGAATATCTAAACAAAAGATAAAAAAGCTAAAAGACCTGCTAAATTTCACGTTTGTAAGTCGAGTAGCTCCGGAGATCTCGTGATGAGCGTGTGAATCACTTTTCATATATATATATGAAAAGTAATTCATATATATATACATATAAATTTTTTTGATATATTATTAGACATACAGACAGTGGTGTAACGTACATCTCACATTGCGGGTAGGCGCAAGGTTCTAGAGGGCCCAAGGCCTGACTGACGTCAAGTATACACATTTAAGTAATTTATAAAATATTAAAGTCAAAGCCTGACTTTTTGCAGGGGAGGCGTAGTATTCTACGTTACGCCACTGCTACAGACTTTACATTTGGTAATCATGTTTTATTTATTTATTTTTGTTGTTGATGCGTACAAATCTTCTAAGAACGGATTTTGTGAGAATGTACTTCGAAGGAAGAGGGGCGTAAAAAATAAATATATCTCCATTTTAAAAATTCAAGTCTGTCCTTTTTAAACCAAGAGGTGAGCGATATACGGATGTTTTTTAAAATAAATAAAAGCTCAATGCTAGGACTTAGATATCAATAAATCAAAAACAATATATGTTCATACAATATCATGGACATAAAGATAGGTAAGTGAAAGTTTAATGAATGAACATTGAAATCAAGAAATTCAAAGTGTAAAATCCGGCTTATAACGCGCACCTATTCTTTAAAGGTGCATTTTTTTAATTTTTAGATACTTTCGCCGTTTAACGCGAACCCTTTTCCTTTCGACGAAACCTAAAATATACATATGCGTTGCTCCTATGATTTGAAGTCATTTATTCGAGTTATTATTCTAAGGTATAAAAAAATAGTGTACTTCTAGAATTACAATCTCTTAAGTTCACAAGGAGTGTTATTTCTTTTAAGTAAACAATGTTTCGATATATGCAGAAGTCTAATTTTTTTCTATGCTCATCATTTTTTTTAAAGCTCTCACTTTTATACCCAGCGTATAACGCACACCTCTAAATTTCAATCTTATTTTTTGTGTTCAAAGTGCGTATTACACGCCGGATTTTACGGTAATTCATTTATTTTATAATTAATATTTATAGTAATATAAAAATATTTTTAAAACTTATTTATTCTCTTATTCGATATCTATTTACAGAATTAATTTTGTTAGAGAAAATAATACACACGCCAATTATTTGTTCAGCCGTTGATAAAAGTTTGATACGTATATTACTCCGCTTGGGAATTTACGATGCAGATATTCAATGCAGGGTTGGCAAGTTCCCAGTTTGGATTCGTAGCCCAACGCTGGACCTATACTGTTTTGTAACAAAAATCATTAGCCTGCACTTCCAGAAAAGTTCACGTAGAGTTCCTTTTTTGACTTCACATCGAAATTTGTAAAATATTAAAAGAAATTTGATATTTTTTAACGAACATTTAACTTACTAATCAGAGAGAGAGAGTAAACTAGATTATAAAATACTTACATATATGCAATTCTATAATAATTAATGGTATAGTATTCAGCATCGATCATCAGAATTTTAATTGATTTCTTAAATTGTTCACAAATTCTGATGATGAAATACTTTATAATTAATTATTCTTACGAAGATTTTGGGATTCTAAAATGGGGGAAGGGGAGGAGATGGGAGGGTAATCTCTTCTAGTAACAGATATATCACAAAAGCTTATTACTTTCTGTGTACAAATATCTTAATCGATACCAATTTCAAAAAACTATTTCAAATTTTGGAAGTTCTTAAAAATACCCATATCAAAAATATGCTAGTATTTTTTACGTTTTATTTTAAAATGTGTACTTTACCAATTATATCTTTACATATAATAACATAATTAATATAATAACATAATTAATGTAATAGCACGATAAATGTAATAACATAATTAATATAATAACATAACTAAATATAAAACCTACCGCGTTTTTATATTTAGAAACTTATTTTTGGCGTAACCTTTATTTGCTATAAAACTTCATTGAATAACTGCATTTAAGGTATCCGAACACGTTAAAAATTGTGAAGGTCTCCTTGGACCTCACTTTGAGAACGAGAATAAATAGGAGTCATGTAAGAACCAGAAGCCATTTTCATAAACAACTTTCTTTATTTGGTTATCTTATCCAAATAGAATCAAAGACTTATCAACAAATATATCTAACTAGTATTATGAGGTTTTAAAAGGTAATATCCTTTAAATTAACTTAATTAATAATCCAAATAATTAACAATTAAATAACGATCACGCAGAGATTACCACGATAAGAGATCCCAGAATTATATTTAATAATGTTCCTATTGAACATTTAACTTTAATCTCACTCTTAAAACTTTAATGAGACTTTAATTATAAATCAATAATTACCAACGGAATCTCAATATTTTTTGAGGTTGAATTATCTACAACAAGAAATCTTCATAAAGAATGTGACTATAACTTTCTTATCAATCTTTATCTCCTAATCAACCTAAAATTTTCTATTCCGTTTAAAACTTAAATACTTTATCTAATCTGCATATAACAAGGAATCCTGTTTGTTTTGGAGTTGATTGGAAATAGGTAGTTTATTAAATTTTTAAAAGGACGACTCAGAAGGTTAGTGATAAAGTTCCGTATAAATTTGTCACAAAATGACCAAATTCGGTCAAGACAGATATTTTTGTTTTCTTTTTTATTGAATAGAGCTATCTTTTGGCTTTGAAAAACATATTTTGTTTTGTTTCTACTCTAGCTAAAGGCCAAACTACAATCAATTTTATTAAGTTAGAAAAACCGGAAGTGGGTCTTTGCTCTACCAGAAGTGGGCATTTAAATTACTCGAAATCTATCATGGCGAGTCAGATTACTCAAAATATTACAAATGTATTTCTGTAAAACTTTTTAACCTGATATTTATGCTATTTTCTAGAGAATGTACTAAAATATTTCTTATTGTATGAATATTTTTTTGAGTTAGGGCTTGTTATTTAAATAATGGTCTCATAAAAATGTGATTTTTCTTATAATGTTACTCAATCAACTCTAAAATTTTCAAATTTTAATAAAACATTAAAATTTTAGTACATTCTCTAGATAAATGCATGTAGATTGTTTTGGTAATACTTTTACTAATACACTGCTGGACAATTGCTAAGGACGGATCACAAATTGCTATGTAGCATAACATTAAGCGAGACATGAGGCCTAGTAGGATAAAATTTTGCCACACTGTTCAGACATTAGAATAAAGAATATTTATTGTTCTGGAAAGTACAAAAGCTGTGAAACATCTGAAAGAAAAAAAAACCGTTCATTTGATCTGCGTACGGAGAAATGGAACAATGCATCTAAAAGGCAGCAGGCACCTTAAAGAAAGGTTTCAGTACGGGATATGTCCACCGTGGAGTGTGATGCAACATTCCACACGTCGTACCATACTTTGCACAACATTATCCAGCAGCTGTTGAGGCATTTTATCCCATTCCTCTGTGACTGCACGGATGAGGGCGTTCTTGTTTGTCGGAGGATTGTTTTGACGACCAGCAACTTGCCTCCCAAATGCAACCCACACATTTTCAATGGGGTTTAGATCTGGAGAACGCGCTGGCCATACGAGACGTTGAATACCCTCGCTGTCAAGACAATCCTGAACAGCGAGTGTTCGAACACGTTGCGTTGTCGTCCATAAAAACAAAATTATCACCGAAGCAACACGGAAAAGACGAACATGAGGAAGTAGAACTTCATCAATGTATCGTTGGCCCGTCATAGTCCCATTCGCAACCACATGTAGGCGCGTGCGGCCATTGATCATGATGCCGGCCCACATGAACTGCATGTCGGATATCGGTCCTTTTCCTGGATATTTTCTGGATGATAAAAGCAGTACCACTCTCGCGCCAGATCAGTTGGCGTTCTACAATCCGATGACAGACTGAACCTACTTCATCTGAGAATAGTACGCATGTCCAGTCCTGTTCAGTCCAATTGTGATGCTCACGACACCATTGCAAACGGACAGTACGGTGCTGTCTGTAAAAACACAACAGGTCTGCAAAGCGTATAGTCCTCCCCTCAAACGTCTGGCAACAGTTTTTCGGGAGATCTGCTTTGAGGCAGCAAGAAACTGATTTGCCACCTGCTGAGCTGTGGTACGCCTGTTCCTTTTTTGCTGATAGGACGATTTCTGTCTTTTGCAGGCGTCGTACTTTAACACGACCTCCCCCGTGCCGTCTACTACACATTCCAGTAGTTTTAAATGACTTCCACAGCCGTGAAACAACGCCGTGAGCGATGTCGAACTCCCCTGGCAACATCTGTTATTTTTCGCCCTTCTTCGATCTTTGCAATAATTCGGCCACGCATAAAATCATCTGTGTGATGTCGGGAAGACATGCCAAAAATTTTAAGTTCGTCTATTAAATCTTTCCTGTAAAACTTTGACTTGAAACAACAACTGTCCACACGCGTCAAAACCTTTAAAGCTCTTATGAACGCTATCACGATGAACAGACGTGGGATAAAAATTTGCATACTCATACTTTTCTGCTACTAATATCAATTTATTTAATATTCCACATTTTGCTTCCTTTCATTTTGTGGTTGCTATGGATGATAGTGTTATCCGTCCTTTGCAAAGTCCAGCAGTGTATATTTATTAATGGTTTTTAATAGTTTGACACTTTTACAAAAATGTTGATGCTAAAATTTCATCGCATAATTGGGATTTTTGTGAAATTTTAACAGCAATTTATTTTAAATATTGTTCGTTAAATATTAAAATTATTGGTATTGAGTCCTGAAAAGGTGCACTTTTTTTTTTGGTATAATGTTTAAATATGTTATTTTGTTAAAACATTGCCCCGAACGTTTATGATACCTTAAATATTTGGTTTTTATTTACCGTAAAATCCGGCGTATAACGCGCACCTATACTTTAGAGCTAGCAATTTTTAATTTTTAAATATATTCCTCAATAACGGATCCCCTTTTTTACGAAGAAACCTGAAATGTGTTGCAATCATGTTTTGAAAATTTATGGGGACATGACTTAGGGCTTTTGAAAAATATAGTATATTCCAAAAGAATACAACCTTTTAAATTCATAAAGAATATCATTTCTTTTAAATGAACAGTATTTCGATCTATGTAGAAGTCTAATTTTTTTCTATGCTCATCTTTTTTCATTTTTGAAGCTCTCATTTTTATACCGAGCGTATAACGCGCACCCGTAAGCTTCGATTTTATATTTTGTGTTAAAAGTGTGCGTTATACGCCGGATTTTACGGTAAATCGTGGCCACGGTGGCTTAGGCTATAATCTCGAACTCGTGTCGGGCGTGTCGGGATTCTGATTTATCTGAAGACCCGCCGTGGCTCAAAGTCCTCCCATTGGGGTGGAAGCTTAGCGAGTAAGGAATTCAGCTCAGACGTCTTTCTCGTACTTGAATGAGATTTAAAATCACGAGGTAAGTTACCAACTGCCCTTGTGTTGCTTCAAACGGAGACATTAATAAACAATCATTTCAGAAAGTTCCAAAAAATAAGTAAATAAAAGAATATTTATCAATTATTTTCAGAAATATAAATGCTATTTAGACAAGCACATTTTTTAATAAAAAAAAAATTCGAAAAATACCGAAAAAAACAATTATTACAGTTTGCCTTTCTTCCTTGTTTTCTCTTTATTATTAACAGTTTTATTGTTAGTTAATGGCCCAATTCATAACTTTGATGTCTCCGCCTTGCATGCCACCTTAAAGTATGCTCTAGTAGCCAGAGAAGGGGGGGTGATCGGTTGTGAGTGAGTGGATATTTACATTGCTCTCTTCATCTGCTCGAAGGCTTTTGGCGACGGACCTCGTCAATTTGAACCCTGGTCAAGTGATGAGGGTGGCACCTGAATTGGCACCCCCTCTTTTAATTTCCACATCACACCAACGGGAGGACATTTGAGCTCGATATATTTTAAGTCCATTGGCCCCGTCTGCACGATGGGTTTCCAGCGGTGCTAGACTCGAATTAATGACACGCCAGCCACGAGTCCGATGTTTTGACCACTAGGCTACCACGGTCACGTCTAACCGTAATGCCCACCAGCACTCGCGTAACTGTGTGGACTAAAGTTTACAATAAAAGTGTTGTTTTAATTAATGATGTAACGTACTCCCCCGCATCACGGGAAATCCCACGATATTAAGGGGCTCAAATCCTGACTGAACGAAGTACGTATTTAATCAATTGGAGCCCAAAACCTGAATTTGCAGGGGGGTGGGCTAAGATTTTTCATTACGCCACTGATTTCGATTCTTAATACGCTTAAAGAGTTTTCACAGCAGCACGAGATCAATTTCCTATGGAACACGTCCCACTTTGGACTCTGTGGCAATCAAATGGCTGAACTTTGGGTCAAGGAAGGCGCCACTGAGGTACGAGTGTTAAGTAAGAGCTTGCCATTCTCGAGATCTGCTCCAAAATAAGTATCTCAAACTGGCAGCTATGGAAAATTCCTCTGGCTCATCTCTGGTACAATGGGCAGGTCCCAGGTTGTGCCCTTACCATCAAGGCGATAGAGTCGTCGAGTCCACTTTGCAAGTAGACAAATAAATTGCCTATCTGTGAGCGACTTCCTCCTGAAGTCGCTCCCTTACCGTCCTGCTTACCTAAGGGTGTGGTAGGAAACACAAATAATGACCAGAAACATCCATAATAACTGTTATTTAGTATTATTCAAGCACACTAATCAACCACAAAGTTAAACCACAAGATGAAGCCCTAGGAGTGATATAAAAAAAGCAATAACCCCAAGTGAATAAGCGCAAGTAAACAGTTCAACTTAACCTAATCAATTTTAGACTACAAATTCCCAATCCACTAAATTAGTTTCGTGGCAAACTCCGTTCTTAACTCACGTTGTGTAAATTGATTAAATCTCACCTTAGTAACGCTGCAACAGATTCTCCGATCATTCTTCCCTTACAATTATAAAACTCTGACTTTATGTACTCTAACTAATTTGCATATCAGGGTTTCTTGATAGGGATGGCTGTGAATTAAACGCGAATGCTAGCCCAAAGATTCCCCAAGAGAATTAGTCAGAAGTTTGCGTAAGCCCGTCACATCTCTTTTGTTAATGAACAAAAAGCCTATTTGATTCGTACCAATTGTAACACAGCGTAGGCCTCTTCGAAACATCTGTTAATTTGTGCGGGTCTCGACAAGAAGGACATTTACTCCAATCCTCTTTTTGCTTATGATTTTTTGAGGATTCTTTGGCTCGTGGACCTGGTCTAGCCTGTATTTAGATCAGGTGGAATGAGTCTACAAAATATTTTCGATGTATTCGAAATGTTCTTTTGAAGCTGGTATATACAAACCGTAGAAGAAACCATAAAACACTATCTTTATTAAGTTTTAAAAAAAAGTCTAATCTTTTTGACTTAATAGTTTGTTATACAGAACTCAAATGATGCATTTCAAAATTAAATGAAAGTTAAATTTACATCACAAATGTATGTGAGCAAACGATTAGTAAAAACTTAACTCCGGGGCTTAACCAATAGCGCTGCTTCAGAATTCACCACAGATATATAGTTTATAATTCACAACGTCATCTCAACACACAATTGTGCAATAAAATAAGTAGACTTTCTTGTCATTTCATTAATTCAGCACTTCTCAAACTGTGGGGTGCGCCCCCTAGGGAGCGTGATAACCCTAGAAGGGGGCGTGAGCATATTGAAAAGTCGAAAACAAATTATTATTTCAAAAAAAGACTAATTTTTTAAAAGTGAAACAAATATAAAATACATTCTGTCATAATGAAAAAAAAATACATTTATACTGATATAATACACTTATAAAAGTATCAGAATTGCACAATGTACTCTTTATAATTATCTTAACAGTACTAAATTAAGAACAAGTTTAATAATTAACAGTGACCGCGCACCGGTCGGTCATATATAAAATTATATGCAAAAATTAACACTTATCTGGATCATTTGTACGGCTTATAATGAATCCCTTAACTGCAGACTAAAAGTTACGCGATTCACTCCCCAATGCCACCATTTTGCTCGTGTATTTTGGGGGAGAAAGGGAAAATTTTAGAAAATCCTCTGAAATAAGTAAACCCTTCTCAAACAATGTTAAGGTCATTTTATTGCATTCCAAAGTCTGCGGAATAATTTTATGGATAGTAATGAACGTATTTTACGGAAAGACGCGCGCGCGCGTATACATACGTCCGGGGCAATTTACGCACTGGCTGAGCGAGACGTTTATATAAGCCGGTGTCGAAGAGGTTAAATTCGTATTTGTAGCTTTAGCGTCATAGTATCGTATTATCCAATTCAACACATCGTTACTGTATGGAGGGGGCACGATGAAAATTGTGATTGAATATTGGGTCTCCAGTATTGAAAGTTTGAGAAGCATTGCATTAATTTAATTTAAACCTTATTGAAATTGTAATGGTATAAGAAATGATTCATTGTGTCTGTTATTATAATACCTATAATAAATTTTTTTCCCAAAAGCTTTAAACCTAAAACCCTGAGTGGAAATTTATCCCATGAGTGAACAAATCGTTTTTTAAGAAGAAGCGATCGAATGAGTAGAGAAAGAAAGAGAGCCCTACGGAAATGCGACCGAATTTTATGGAATTATTTAATTGACTTAATAAAAAATATTTGAAAGGTATAAAACCCGGAAATAAAACGGAGTATGAAAGCGAGTTTGCAATCAAAAAGGAAGTTCAAAATTCAGAGAACAATGAAAACAGAACTTTTAAATTATTATTTATCAGAAATCGTAAAACGTATCATGAAGTTAATGTAACCTAACGTCACGCAAGCTCTTAAAAAGAATTATTAGGAAACACATTTTCCGAATTATATACTTCTAAAGAAAGAAAATGTGTGTGATGCAAGGACATCTTTAACTTGAGATACCACGCAATTCAGTTTCAGTGGTCGTAGGAATATAGGAAATGTTTGTTCAAGTGAAAAATAGAACTATTCAAAAGTTCATTTAAATTTCCGCGTAATTTTTTTATAGCATATTACACTATTTTTTTTATAGCTTAACACTAGAACGTCCGGGATTGCGATTACCCTTGAAAATCCACCTGTGTCGTTTCGACACCGCGATATAAAATATATAAATATTTTATAACTAAATAAATTACACAATTATAACTAAATAAATTACATGACTACTGTTCAGTAGGGCTTAGTTTTAAAATTTTTTAATATTTCATGTAATTATCATATCCGTAGGCTGTTCAATAAGTAATAAGACTAATTTTACTGCGGCTAAACCACTCATCGGAATGTTAATTCCTGTGGCATATGAAAAGTTTGTTGTCTGTATTATCAAAAGCTACTGATAGATGGCGTGTACAGACACGCATTCTGGAGTATCATGTGATCGAACTGAAGCGTGTTTGTGGGCGCCTACGAGACGCGCACAGTTGTCGAAATGGAAGCAAAAATCAGTATCGGAGACCTTTGATATGATACGATATGATTAAAGACTGGAACAAGAAGGGAACGATATCTTAAATCGCTTTATCACAACAGATGAAGCTTGGTTGTATTGCTATGATCCAACCACAAAACAACAAAACAGTGTGAATGGAAATATCCATCTTCACCTACTCTCAAGAAAGCAAAAACTATGAAATCAGCTGGTTAAGTTATGACCATAATTTTTTTGTTATGAAGGAATTGTGCATCAACACGCTGTCGAACCCGGTACTACCATAAACGGCTCTTTCTACACGAATGTTCTGCGAACAATGGTACAGCAGGTTAAAAGGAAACATCCATTGCTTCGAAATGGCCTCCTATTGCATCACGAGAAAGCCCGATCACATATTGCTCGTTGAGTACTTTATGTTTCGCAGAAGAACAACGTAGAGATTTTACCACACCCTTCATACAGTCCTGATCTCACTCCATGCGATTTCTGACTGTTTTCTCAACTTAAGAAACATTACAAGGCAAACGTTTTGCAAGCAACAAAGCATGTGTAAAGGCTGCGTAGGCGGTTTTGAAACAGCTCTCTCAAAACGGATTTTTGCATGTTTTTAAGAAGTGGATAGAACTTTGGGATAGATACATTAAATGCCACGGAAGGTATTTTGAAAAATAAAACCATGTAAATGATGATAATTAGCGGTATTCTGTTTTTTTTTAAAAAACGTTTTAGTCGTATTTCTTATTGAACAGCCCTCGTATCATGACCCTTTATATCATATAAAGGTGACGTTGACTTTATCTTCCGCGAACCTTGCTGGACCGCAGCTTTGTAGAAAAACATATCCGAGTCGCAAATTCGTCAGTAATATTACTATTATACGTTATCCATTCTGTGCCAACCCTAGTGACATACATATCAAAATTTACTGGAATATTATCAATTACATCTGTACTTTCTTCAGATTCTTTTGCAGTCACTTTCACTTAATCTTATGTCTTCATCGGAATCTAAATTAGAGCAAGTCAGCTAACCACCATCCAATTCATTCACAGAAAACTCTCGCAACAAATTAAGAAATTTCATCAGGATTCATACCTTTTCTACGAGCCATCGTTTCAGAGTGTCTCCTCTGTACAATGTTCGTGAATTTTTTAATGTACGTGAATTTTTTTAAGAGTAGATAAGCAAATGCTATGTAACGAAACACTTAGACAAAATAATTTTAGTACAACTGACTCATTTCCGCTGCGAACATTGCATTTAAGGTCAAATAAAAGTGCGATATTACTACCGGAAGTTTGTTTTTATAATGGTATCTACTTAGTGAACTATCTTTTGCTGAACGACCTATTTATAATGATTAATTGCCTTGGTGTCAAAACGACACTAATGGACGTTCTAGGTATATTTAGTTGTAAAATCTCTCCTAAATAACATAGAACCAGAAAAAGCCTTTCTGTATAATTACTATGGAAAATGATTAAAAGTCATGAAAATTTTTTAAATATCCTGCTAAAATACGGAAAAGGGATCAAACTAAACAGGCTCTGGCGTCCAACTGACACTGATGGACGTTCTAGTGTTAAAATCTCATAAAATACAGCGCTATTTTTTTTTACTTTTACTTTTCCTCTCAAATACGTATTAATAATAATTATTTGAATAAAATAAAGTATATTTGGAAGAGCAAAATATCAGGAAAGTTTCCGTGGAATTTCCGAAATTCTTTCTCGTTTTCTGAAAAGTTTATTTTAATGATATTTGTGAACTTTCAGATACTAAATTTTCGAGCAATGAAAAAAAAACGTAGCTCTTTTGAAATCACCATTACTTTCTGCATTTTTGGATGCACTTTACCATAATAAACTATTGAACAATCATGAATTTCAGTTGTTACTCACAAAAAATTATGTTTATCTTAAGTTACACTCCTTTCACTTTAAACTAGTTGAATTTTGGTTTGTGAATTTCAAACTAGAGTCTAAGTTAATTTGCTCCACAGAAAAGTTTCGAATTCTCTTTCTCATTACCGTATTTACTTGAATCTAAGCCGCACTTTTTTACTGTTGTTAAAGCTATTCAAAATTGGGTGCAGCTTAGAATCGAAGGCAGAACAACTCGTTAAATGGATGAAATAAAACATAATACTGATGGTTACAGCAATTACAGTATGTATTTGAAAATTTTTAATACTGGTAAAATAAATAAACTATTCATTCATTAGTTGTCATTTTAATTTTTTTAAAATTCCTTTGGTTTCCATATACCATTTTACACCACTTTTCATTTTTTCATAAAAATCTGTTGAAAATAATGGGAGTGGCTTTGAATAAATGGTGGATTAGATTCGAATTAATAAGGTATCTGACTTCCAAAATTTTTTTTTATAAAATTTACTTGCGAAACGATATTCTTACAAATCAGTTGGGGTAGAAATAAATAATTATATTTTTTTGCTATATTATACGTATGTCAATAACTGTTTCTATAACAAAGAAAAACATAGTAAAAGAATAATTATATAGAACAAATTTTAGCATTTGTAGCTGTAACGGTCTCCTCAAAGCCTGATTATCAAGCTCTGAGTTGTTCCGTACTTGAGAAATTGCCACTAGAACCCAGCCTTACAAAAGTTGTCGCTATGGCACAACATCCCAGGAAATAACTACAACACAAGTAATGAAGTTAATTATATCATTAGACTAACTGCCTTTACTCAAGAGTTAGGAGGACCAATACTTAAATACAGTAAAACCTGTTTTTGTCCGGTAGATAGGGACCGTATAAAAGAACCGTCTGTTGTTTGTTTTTAAACAAACTTACCCTATGATTAAGAAATAACATTCTACATATTTTTGAAAAAGTAAACTAAATTTACTTTTTTGAAAAAAAATGTAGAATTTATCCCAAAATCTAAAAATATACCTCTTTTCCTGTGACTGTAAAAAAAAAAAAAAAAAAACTCTTTAATTAAGAAATCGGTTTTCGAAGTTTTAAGAAAGAAATTGAAGTATAGTCGGACCTTTATATAAGGAAGTCGCTAAATCCTGGAAAAAAGTTCGTTATATACAGAGGTTTATCTTTTAATATAATTTATAAATCACACAAAACAAATTTTACATTCGTAAACATTATATATTAAAAAAGGAATTAGTCACATTTTATATATTGTTTATTTTATATATTTTACCCATCATAAAAAAAAGAGAAAGAAAAAAATACTGCAAGGAAAACAGGGGGAGGGGGAGTCGAAGAATACACTGTATTTTCATTATTAAGAAAATAATTTTATATTAAAATTAATGAATTTGAAGGACATTTTCTAATTGAAAGCATACAAGTAATATTGAACATACATTATTTTATAACTAGAACACACGGGACAACTCCACTGAGTGTGAAATGGGATATCGAAGATGTTTCTGGTGAACTGGACAATGGAGTTAAAGGTTGCACTTCTTGGATGAAACGTCCAGAACTCTATTGCTCTCGGCGAGTTAGGATCTAATAAAACCAGTTCAAGATTTATGACCACACCACAAAATGTGTTAAAGAGAGAATAACTTGAAATGTTCAGAAATGCTTTAAAAATAAGGAGAACAAAACATTTAATCACAAAAGAAAACGTTCGTTATATAGAAAATGCACTTCGCTATAGAGAGGTCGTTTTACAAAGAAAATCGTGAAATGTTCAAGGTTCGAGGGAAAATTTGCTATATAGAAAAATTCGTAATATAGAGGTTCGTTATATATTTCGACTGTATATTTATATTTCTCTCGATATGTAATAAAACATTTCCATAAAAACGATCTTTCATTGAACAAATTTAGTTTCAATTCGAAGTGATGAGTTAATTGAGATTATCCTAAAGCAAACACAAACATCAATCCAAACAAACACGTAACACACAATCAAGACTTATTTTCTTTTAAAATCAAATAAAGGAAATAGAATTAGATACAAAGCTACTGTTTGTCGCACGCGCGTGTGATTTCAAAAAATTCTTCATCCGTTTGAAACATAAATCATTTAATTTAGTAACAAAGCTTCTTATATTTCATCGTCTTCACCCTAGATTAATTCTAGAAAAAAGATGACATCTACTTTTATTATTCTGAAGTAAACCCTTAGAGGAAATAGTTCGTCTCCTTAAGATAGAGAGTATTCTTAATCCCCAATAAAAATATTTCTTTTTTCATTTTGTTTTTGCTCTGCAAAAACACGCCGTCAACCTAATTTGTTTTCAAAGCAGAAATCAGACAGAAATTAGTTTTATATCAATGATAAACAATGAAGCCTTTTAAAGTTAAAGAAAAAGTAAAGAGGAAATAATGATGCACTGTTTATCCCTGCTTTCACCAGTAATGAGAGTTTTGTTTTTAAATATTGTTCGGCGCAAAGTTTTGCAATAAACAGTTTTAGCCACTAAGAGAAGCTATGCTATTGAAAAAAACTGTATATATGACATGATTTTGATAAAAATTTGAAAAATCAACAGATGACTATTTTTGCGTTGCGCTATATTCATTTTAGACGGCAAAAAGAAAGCTTTTCTGATATAAAAATGTTAGGCAAATGGGTAGCGAACTTGACATAAAACATTTTTTTTTATTTCTAATGGGCTGCGGATTGGTGTTTTACCATTTCAGACCTAGTGCATTCCCCGGAAGCTGGTATCTCTTTTTAATGCGGCACCCTGTTGGCGGATACCAATCACCGCAGGTAATTTTGAAGACCAGTTTCCTCCCTAAAGGAGGGCACCAAGCTCTGACGATGCGAACTAAAGCTAGGATTTAATTTTGCCGAGAGCACCCACGCCAAACAGGCACCCTAGGGTTCTTTTACATGCCGTATAATCATATGACCTGACCTCTGTCTATTTTCTGCATCATAAAAATCCACCGACTTGTTCCAGGGTAGAACCCTCAACCTTGGGTGAAGAAGGCCAGCGACAAACCAACCGGCACTTAAAGTAAAACATGTTTCTTTTAATTTAAAATCAAAGGAATATATCTGACATATAAAAACAATCAAATGCCGATTTACAGCAACATTTCAAATTTTCTTTCGTAAGTATATGCAAAACAATCAGTAAAACATGAAAAGATTCGACGAAAGAAAAATGGTGACCTTATAACTTTTTTAATAACTGCGCGTTATACTGAAACTTATTTAACTTTTTAAAAATACCTTTTTGCATAAAGATTAAAAAGATAAATGATAGGTTAAGGACATGCTTAAATTTTCATGACTTTTCATAACTAGTTTTTTTTCTCCGAGTTTAAAATCCAGTGCAAATGAATTTTTAAGTAAAACCCTTTACTTTTTTTTTCCATCAGGTAGGACCTTTATAGAGTACATATTTCATTTTAAAACTGCTGCAATAGCTAGATTTGATTTACTTTTTGATATTTTTTTTACATTTTTGTTTTTTGTTATTGAATTACACTAAAAGTACTGTAAAGACAATTTTTAAATTCTTAATGTTTTTAAATTTTAAACTAATGCGAAGCATATAGTTAACGTTGTATAAGTACAGAATTTCGACCTAATAAGTGACAACTGTATACGTCTCTCTAATTAGCATGAATTCAGTTCATCAACTGAAGGTGCTTTTTCTCAATTCCTACTATTAGCTCATATTCTCTACTATACTTATCTTGGTGGAATTTTCAATCGTTAATAAAATACATTTTAAAGCATTCAGTTGAGCTGAAATTTTATATACGTGATTATTTTTTGGATAACAATACATTAATTAATTATAATTAATGAAAATTAATTGATTAAAACTAATTATTCAAAGAATTACCAATACAGCCACGTTGACATCACTTTAGGCGACTCAGCGACCCTTTTGGCGACTTGTGTCAAAACTCGAAAAGGTTTATTTCTCACGTTTTAAAGCATTCAGTTGAACTGAAATTCTATATACACGATTGTTTTGGATGACAATACGATACTTTAATGATAATTAGTAAAAATTAATTACCTTTTAATGTTGTGATTTTGTCATATGTATATACATATTTATAGTAATTGTAACTATTTAATAAGGAGTAGCTAAAACATAATTTTTCTTTGTTGATTTAAGTAGGAATTGACTTAATTTTTTTATATATATTACTTTTTTGTTATGTAATTATTTGTACGTGTAAGAGAGTTATTTGGTAGATACTTCCATCTGTCACGTCTAATTTGGATGAACGTGAGTCTTCAAACAACAACCTCTATATTTAAAATTTAAGAGAGGCTACATTAACAATTTCATAATTGCCGATGTTTTTGCATTTTCTTGCGGCCTATATCAATGAGCAGCTTGCCAACAAATTTCAGATCCTTTAGCAAATTAGTTCTTAAGATATTTGATATTTTCTGAGCTATGGTTTTGGTTTCATTTTAAAGCTTTTTTCCACTCTTGTATTGAATTAATTTAAAATATTTTTGAGCGCAAGCAACTATTTTAGTGTGAAATGCTTATTAATTCCGATTTACATTACTAAAATCGTTTCTGCTTGATTATGTTTTCAGTTTTTTGAGTTATCATAATTAATTAATTAAGATTGATTTCAAGGTCAATTTTTGCTTTAAAAATAATTTATATAACTTATAAGCTTTATGATTAATTCTTTCTTGTTGAGAAAATGCCATGGCCAAAACGTTCTGAGGATACTGTGAGAAACAGTATTTCGAAGATGAATTACTATTGAAAAGGATGCATCTAAAACTCAGTCGTCAGCTGAAACTGCAGTTAGAGATTTCCGAATACAAGTATTCTGAATTCAAATATTAAAGATATATAAAAGCGTTATAATTAACTACTAACCACAAACCAATTTTGAAAATTTGTCCAAATGATGCAGTGTGAAAGAGAAAGTTTATTTACTTTAAGTACCAGAACCGATAAAAGCATTTATTTTGAAAAAAGATCAATTTCTTACTACCAAATATGCATAATAAAATCATAAAAAAACATTAAAATAAAGAGAGATTTATAACAACCTCTCCCTTCAAAACTTAGTTTTAATTTGAAATAAAAAAATAGGCATTATTCTGATCACAGGAATTAATTAGAAGCGAGCCCCTTGCGTAGCCAAAACAAAAAGAGTTTTTCCCAAACAAAAGATAGATATATGCTGTGGTGGGCTTTTTTGCAGCGCAAGCCAGATTTGCTTGGAGATGCCAGAGTTTTTTCCTACTTACTTGACAAATATCGTTATATTTTGGACACTTTTTACAAATTTTTATAAATTATAGCCTATGCTATAAATTATAGCCTGTGTGTTATTCTGATGTATAAGCTATATTACTGTAAAGTTTCATTAAAATCCATTCAGTTGTTTTTGCGTGAAAGACCCACAAATATCCTCACAAACTTTTACATATGTAATATATATTAGATGTGTTATTCTGATGTATAGGCTATATTATTGTTAAGTTTCATTAAAATCCATTCAGTTGTTTCTGCGTGAAAGATTACCAAACATCCATACAAACGTTCACGATTATAATATTAGCAAGGGAGTAAGGATTGTCCAGTCTTTCTGAAAATGGAAATAAAAAAAAAGACTCGTGCATGTGAAAAAAAAATATTTCTCCTAACTCAGGGATGGGCAAACATTTTCGGTTAGGGGTCAAAAATTAAAATAAAAAAGAAGTGTATGAATAAATGATGGTTTAAAAAACTAAAAATACTTGCTTTTACTGTAGATCGAACTAAAAAATGAAATATAGTTTAAAAAAACTAAAAAACACTCTTTTACGGTTTTTTTAATTGAACTAAAAAGTAAAACATAATTCTTATATTAAGAATTATTTTTTTACTTTTTAGTACGATTAACCATAAAAGCGTGTTTTTTAGATTTTTTTTAAAATAAAATTTTTTCACTTTGCAATTACAATAAGAATAAAGCTTTTGTATAATTTTGGAAGACTAAAGCTACACGATTATGGAATAAATAATATTTGCTTATAAATGTGTGTTATATATAAATTATACTTTCAACACAACAATCAGTACAATATAATAGGCTCTATTCCATATATTCTCCACCTCTAAATACTGACCAAAGTTGGTCGATTTACTATGTTTTTGACTGCATGATTTAAATCTCAAATCTTAATTATCTGGAACGTTTATTTTCACATACTCAAATAATCGGAATTTAAAACCATTCATATCTGATGATTCTATTTAAAATATATTTAAATTTTTGTTTTTAAAGTTCAAAAAAATTATTTTAGTGAAATATATTTAAATCTAATGAGAAATATTGTTTAAACGTTCTATTATTTGTCTAAACTAATTTTTAATAAATTTTGTTTCCACAATTTCTATCAACTTCCTCGAAAAGGAAACGTGAATCACTTTTACTACACCATTTCAATCGTCATCACCAAACCGCTTTTTACAGCCATTCCCTTGAAATATCATACTTGTCTCCCCCCGTTCATTCGATCCGATTGGTCGGCTCCGACGTACTCTTCAATATCCGCACGTGTTTGACCCTGTTAAAGGTCAAAACTGTTTTACCATTTTAAACACGAACTAGCTATTTCATTCTTGAAATCCTCAGCTTTATACTATGACTAAATATACACAGACGTTCTCAAATCATTCCTCCCTTCACCAAACGATATTTTAAAATATTCAAACTGAAAGAGCGTGGGTGTACAGGGGGGAAGGGTGGCATTTGAATCCCCTTCATCCTCTCTCTCGCATTCTAATGGAACTCTTTTAAGGCCCTGATGCGTGCATGTATGTACTCCCTCCCCCTCCATCTAAACTGAATTCGTTATCGATCAAAATTCGAACACGGCGATATTCTAAACAAAATTTCCGAACGTTTCTCTCCTGAGAATATTCCGGATCGTAAACATCCACGTGCCACCATTGATCCGGAATTTTGAGTTATTTCCCTCTTCCCCCTCCCCCGTTTTCCCGGAAAAGATAGTTTCTGCCTCGGTTTTATTAGAGTGAGTGAGTGTGTGTAACTATTTATCACCGAGAGGGGGAGGAGTTGGCTTGATTCCGTGCATGCGCATTATTGGGTTAATCGATCGAAAATTATTTTACGGCTTCCCGTTTTCAAAAGACCGAACCTTCTCTTTCTATCTTACGTTTGTGTGTACACGCGTTTTACGGAGGGAATCGGATGTAAATATGAGAATGTTCTTTTCAAAAAAAGCATCCTCCCTCCTTCACTTCTCGTTCCTTTCTCTCCATCCCCACACCTATTTGTCGTTTGAAGAAAAAGAAGCGTTCGATTTGAGTGCGCTTTTTTTTTCAGTTTTGGAAAAAAAGGAATTCTTTTACGGAAAAGTAAAAGAATTTAAAGTCGGCACGTGCAGCGACTTTCCCCCCTTAAAGTTCAATGAATGTTTTCTTTTTAATTCTACCTTATTTTTAGAACTTTAAGAGGGATTGAAAATAATTCGAAAGAAACGAGTGTCACTGAGAAAATTGTCCCCCACCCTACTTAGTTCTTATATAGGGGAATGCAACGTGTTTATTATTGTACGTAGGCAAATGTACGTAGGTATAAAAAGGAGTGTTGTATAGTCATTTGATACAAAGAATAAAACTGACACTCCTTTTCTACCAAATACATATTCCTCCCAAATACAAATACCATACTTTCTTGATTTATTTGTGTTCACAGATTAAAAACAAAAATTTCAGTTAAAGTTAAATTGAATTCCCGAAAATTTGATTCGTGATTCATAGATCTGTTACTCATTAATATTCCCAAATAAAATAGAAGCAATTTGGCAGGTAGCCAAATGGACACAAACACAAATAAAAAAACATTAAATTTCATCCAAGATTGCTGAAACTACTAAAAAAGGGTTAACTGATAATTCAGTTATAACATCATCATTTCTGAAAATAATCTTAATAAAAAGAAATGAAAATAAAAAATTTGCCCTCATCCTTTTTTCCCAAACGCGCAATAAGAATTATAACTTCAAAAACAAGCATGTAAAATAAACACACAGACGAGACCGAAGATTAGTGAAATAGTAATAGGGGAAACAAAAAAAAAAAGAAATTGAGGTATTTATATAAAAAAAAACATATATATATCAAAAGTCGTGGGAAATACACTCATTGGCATAAAAATTTGCTCACTAAAAAGAATTATCGGAACAAAACGAAATTTAAGATACGTAAGCATAACGTTGACGTAAGTACGTGATTATAAAAACAAAGAAAAAGGATCCTTTATTGTAGAAAAAAATTCCAAGTGAATTTAGGTTGTAGCACTCTGTTGGGCCACCTGTAACATGAATGCATGATGTAACACATTTGAGCATAAAGGCATACAAGTTCCGTATGACGTCTTGCAACATTTTGTTCCACACAGTGGCGTAACGGTGGGTATTAGGGCCCTCCTGGAGTCAGGTTTTGGGCCTCTAGTCTAAATACGTACTTGGCGTCAGTCAGGCTTTGGGCCCCTTAGAATCCTACCCCCTAACGTGATGCGAGGGTGTGCGTTACGTCACTGTCCTTGTCAGTGGCCCTAAGTCATAGGGTTCGTTGGCAGTAGTTCTTATGTTGGTTTTAAGTTGTTACTTATCCCACCCGATCGAGAGTAATATCAGCCCACGAAAATTCATCGTGGCAAGGGACTAGTTGCACAACTGTCATTAGCCACAGTTTTGAGAATTATGCAGGTGACAGTACGATTTGGCTCGCTTCCATTCGAATTTTGAGAGAGAACTCCCTGGGGATTGTCAGGGGCCTCCCACCAATATCTCACAGTAGTACTTGCGGCTCAATGAAAATTTAGAGAGCACCAGTGGCATAATGGAGAATATTAAGCCCCCCCTCCTGCAAAGTTTTATTTTAGGCCTCAAGATGTTACTTACAAAGGGCTCGTATTTAGCGTAAATCAGGCTTTAGCCCCATTCACCCCCCGCGATGCGGCGGTTGCAGGGGTGTATGTTGCGCCATTGATTCCAGAGGGGCTGTAATCCTCTAATTCGACCAAACTCGAAGGCTGTCCGACTTGCCACCCTAAATGATTCCAGATACACTTGATCGGTGACAAATCTGGGGATTGAGCAGGGCAGAAATGAGACGGAGTCAATCTTGTGAAACCTTTGCTGTGTGGGGCAGCGCATTATCCTGTTGAAGAAAAATGTTCCCTACCATGAGTAGCAACACATAAAGCTGAAGAATGTCACAAACGTATACCTCTGGGCTGTCATGAAGCCATGGAGCAATATTAGAGGTGATTGTGAGTTGCATACGATGGCACCCCGTACCATTACGTCATAGAACGGTGTGTCGTTGTAAAGCGTAAGGTAGAACTGATACGATTATCACGCGGCCTCTACACTTACAGGATTATCATCATTGCCCGAATTAAGCCTGGAACCGTCACTGAAGACGACCCGATTCCATTTGGTTGCAGTTTAATCCCTTCGATCGCGACACCACTTCAAACGGATGTGACGATGAGTGGGTGTGAAAGGTAGTAAACGTTATGAGTGCCACGATAGAGCAACTGCCCTTCATCCAGGTGCCTTGCTATAGTATGGACTGACACAAAGGCGGGCTGTGAAGTTGCTGCCTGTATATGGATGGTGGGCAATGAGATAGTTGGTGCTACGCGTATGTGTGTATGATGTGACGCTTTTTTTGACTATTGGTCTGTCAGCGAGCTTGGTGGTTATGTAACAGACTTCTCTCTTGTCCACTAATCACAACATCTCCTCACAGAAAAGTCTAAACAGCCTAAGTGGAGAGCTATTCACCGAGTTGATCCCCCAGTTTCCATTATCCCTGTGATTCTTCCCCTCTCAAACTGTGACAGTTGCTCATAATGTCTGTAATGGTATCTCTAATTAAAAAGCGCCTCTCTGCAGCAGATCAAGAACCTGCAAACACACTCTGCTTACCAGCTTTATAATTCAAGAAGAACGAGGTTCAACGACCTCTGATGGCCTTACGCAATGCGCAATCACGCTGCATGTCTGATCAATCACATATCTGCCTGACACTTATCTCCAAGCCAAGTGTTGTAACAATCCCATTTTACTCCATGGTTTGCAAATTTTTATGGCAATAAGTGAAATTACTATAAATAAGTAAATAAATTGAATAAAATTTTTTATACGTTTCTTTATAAACAATTCAAAGATTGAATGCAATTTTACAGAGTAAACAAAATTAAATACGTAACACTAGACAACAAACTTTCAAAAAGTTCCTGCTTCCAAAACGAATAGTAGTTTTTATAAAGAAATCAATGTGCTGGACTCGAATATGATAAAGAAAAAGCTGAATTGGCTACAATTTTTTTAATCCGTTAGCATTGTTTAGGAAAACGTATATATGTATGCACATTCTAAAACATATTAGAAATACCTTAATCCGTTTCGGACTTTCAAATTCTTTTGGCCTGTCACTGGTAATGTATATGAAAAGTATTTCTGATGAGCGTTCAGCAGTAATCAGTCAATGTTTCTGTTGACCAATTCCCTTGGTACCATTTATCCATGTTGGCAATGTCCTAATGAAAGCCTCCACCGTGCCTTCAGTTATCTGGGAAGAAATTCACGTAGAAGTTCAGAAAGTGGATATTTAAGGACGTATTACAACAATCCTAAAATAAAACCAACATATCCTCAACCAGATCCTAGTAGTTTTTGTACTTTTCATTCCCTAAGAAGTTTGTCGACATCTAACTGAACATATTCCAAACCTGTTTTTCTTTACTTACAAGTTTCTAAAACTTGAGGCAGATGAAAAGCTGTTTTATGTTTAATTTGAGGCCTTATAAAAGGGTTTTTAATTTTTTCGACAGGTTATATTGTGTCGAGGGAATTTTCCATGTTTGTTCTTGAATGTTGGTCATTCTTATTCATAGCTTTTACCAAGATTTTTCGACGAGATTGGGCGTGAGAGGCAAAAGATGACTGATGATTTAATGATGTTCTGGGATATATAGATAAGTGCTTTAATTTAGTTCCTCTAGGCTTGACAGATATCCTCTGAAGTCATGATGAAATCTAAAGTGATTCCTCTACTGTCGCACTGAAAAAGAAAACAGTAATGCTTTGTACATTCTGGCTGAAATCCCATGAACACACACTACCTTCAGATCTACACACATCTACAACCATACTTATTGAAGTTAATCATCACCAAAAGTTGTTTCAGATTATAGTAAATATCCTTCGTATAGACCAGGGAAGGCGAACCATTGGCACGCGTGCCATTGATGGCACGTGGCACAATATTTTGGGTACGCCACCGATCAAAACGGTTTGCATTTTAGTTCAGAAACTATATTATTACCCCAAACTTGAAAAACAATTTCAAAGATTAAAATGTACATGAGAAATCAGACAAAGATACAGTTAATGAAGAATTTATTTCCATATAATTGATTCTCCAATCAAGGAATTTTCAGTGAGATTTTCTCAGCTCAAAGAATTGTCAGAAACGCTCCAGTTTACTATGTACCCTGATGTAACATTGTTTGATAAACTGAACTTGCCCCATTTCGATTGGTTGGAAATTGAAGAATTTGAAATGCAACTTATTGATTTCTAGTCTAGTTCAATATGAATTCAAAAATGTATTGAAACAAGGAAAAAGTTGGAATTGATTGATACAGAAAGATTAACAAGCAATATAAATAATACACCTGCAACAAAATTTTGGAAACATGGAATTCGATTCGAGACAAATTTAACTGTTCGAAGAAACTTACTCGTGCTATTTTAACCATATTTTCATCTACCTATGCCTGCGAGTGATTATTTTCAGAGATAAATAGCATAAGTTGTTTGTCATCTAATCTGCAACAACAGAAGTCACATTAATGTTACTTAAATTTAATTACACGCATAACTGAAACATTATTACTATACTGTGCGCAAAATATATTTTTTCGAAGTAAATAAAGAATTTTGTGATGTAAGTGTTTAGTTTTTTATTATTTTACCAAAAATCACAAGTAAAAATTATTCGGTGGCACGTCTATACATCACTAAGCATTTCTTTAGGAAAAAAATGGCACGTTGCTCCATAAAGGTTCACCATCCCTGGTATAGACAGTACGTCCGACATGTATGGATGGAAGATAGTTCTCATTATTCAGCAAAAACGTCATGAGACTGTTTTAAAGTGTCTATAAACAGTCATCATTCATTGGGATCGTTTACAATGCGAATCAATGACAGTGGTAGATCAATAATGAAGCAGAATACAGACTTTTCTTCTTTCTTTCTTTTATTCTAAAGATTCGAAGAAAGATTTTAGAATGTGGGTGAAATGAAGTCACTCGAGTATTTTCTTCGAGAAGATTCCTCTATTGAAGTCTTGAGGCTAATACCTCCGCTTTGACTGTGGACAGATCCAATTCTTGATTAAAATTAACTGAGGTAATTTTATGTGGATATTTTTCATAAAAGACAAATAAGCGTTATCATGCATACTGCCTCCACATGCATTGACGTTCCATGAGAAAATTATAAAACACGTCCTCCTCGTCTGAACTGATAGAAAAATCTGTAGAAGGCTCAGGAACTGGAATCCCTTAGCTATGTAAGACAGGTTGTAAAACAGATGGTAAGTTAGGATTGTGTTAGTTATACTCTCTTTATTTCTTGATGAAATTTCAAGAAGCTTGTAGTACATTTTGTAAGCATGTATTTCTCACTAAATTCAATTATAATGAGACAAATACTATGTATATGAGATGTTTTTTTTATTATATTTAAATAATATATGCATTATAATATAAAGCATGTACTGCATTATATTAGGGCACCATTAGAACATAGAAAACATAAGTATCTCTGCAATGAGAATCAAAAAGTGTTTTCCAGTATGATATTCGTGTTCAGCACATAAACTCATTCAGGATTGGGTACTTTCATCTGAAAAGCAATTTCATGGTCGCCCAGTGTAATTACAGCGAAATATACAAAAACAGAAGATAAATTAACAAGAATAGTTTTAAAAGATATAAGTAGTTCCAGCCAATCAGTTCATGTGCTCCCCTGTTGCCAACTTTTGCTTTTTACTGAAACTTTTTTTCAAAAAGCGCGTATTGACAAACAGTAATAACACACATTGATGAACAAAAATCCCTAGATTTCAAAATACACATTTTATATAAGAATTACTTAAAATTTTTAAAACATTTTTGGAGAATTTTAATATTTGTGAACATCTTTACCCACTATCATCAAAATTGAAATTTTATATAAACTTTATAAATGGTATAAAAAGTCTAATGTCATGGAATTGCCTTTATCATTCCACCATCATTTGTTTAAGCTGTTGAATTTGTTGTAAAAATGTTCGCATGAGAAACAAAGTTTTATGAAATATAATTAATGTAAGCATATTTGATTTTTTCATCGGTGTTTAAGTGATAGGGAATACAAAACTATGTTTTAGTAGAATGTTTTAAAGTGATCTTCAGCAATGCGTTCCCTACACAGAGGGAATTCAAATCAAAATAAAAAGTTTCTCTTATATAATATACATTTGATCTTAAAATATGAAAACTTTTTTGTTTGAAACTAATTTGTTTCTAAAATATTTGGTTATTTTCTTAAAAATTCGTTTCAAAAGAAAAAAAAAAGCGTAAAGAAAGCATTGTAAAAGTGCGATCCTGCACCAAAACATTTTCGAAAAAAATTCACCAGTTTTTATCTTTACGTTACGATGACAATAAATATTTATTATTTGACTTACCTTTACTTGCTTACTTTGCAAAAATATTTTTTTAATACCATAAATCCTTCGAAATGGATAAGAAACAAAGAATGACACTCGAAAACTATCCTTTCATCAAAAGAAGCGGAGATTCTTTCCAAAATGTCTCAACATATTTTTCTCAGTTTATTCAATTCAACCTTCTGGTTTGATGTTAACATCGCACTATAAAGTAACACGAGCGCTATTGGCGTCTTACCGCGTAATTTTGAACCTTGTTAAAATTACGATGACGATACTCGATTCTCTTTCCTAACTACCACACCATACCAAAGGAACAACATTGAGCCTTGAAAGATTTAACGAAAATCGGCCCCTTCTAGACGGCAGGTCTTCAGTAGCACCAGGACTCGTACTTACGACACTCCGGCCACGAGTTTATGACCATAACCTCTAGGCTACTACGACCGCAAGAGTAAACTCGAATCGAAAGTTTGGAAAGTGGCCTTCCAGCAACGCTAAAAAGACGCGATGAGAAATTTATTGTTATACATATAGAAAAGTTAATAACTTCCCCCTTTCAATTGCAGCGAGTGTTATAGTGGCAATCAAATGTCTGTTAAATCCTGTATTAAAGTGCTGGTGCCATTCAATACCCTCCGTGTACAGGAGCTGATGCACATTAAATCTGCCAGTCCTGACACTGGCGTGAGATGGAAGTTAGGACAGTAGGATACAAGACAGTGGCGTGACATACACCCCAGCAAAGTGTGTGTGTGTGGGGGGGTAGGATTCTAAACGGCCCAAAGCCTTACTTCCGCCAAGTACTTACCTTTTCCGATGCCACCAAATACCCTCCGAGTACACACGGAGTACGTGCTCGTTAAAACAGTGGGTCCGAAGTCTTGTGGGCTGAGTCACGAGCGCAGGAGACTGGAGAATATATCCCTCCCATTCAGTTCCATGAAGAAATTGTGGAGGTGGAGAGCGCAGGGGACTAGAGAATATTCCCCTCCTCTTCAATTCCTTGCAGAAATTGTGGATATGGAGATAGGTGGTGTCGCCATCTATTGTTCCTTCGGAGAATTTCACCGAGCTAAATCGTACTGTCACCTGTATGGTGCTCAAGGCCAACGACAGGCGTACTTCTAGCCCTTGCCAAGACGAATTTCGTGGGCCTCGATCTGACTACGTTAGACAGGTGGCATTAGAAACAACAACAGCAACAAACTTGAGGGCCTAAAACCTGATTTTGCAGGGGAGCCCAAATGCTCTCCGTTACGCCACTGATGCAAGCTCATGTGTCATCCTTGTCACCGGACACTGAATCAAAATTACGAAGTCCGTTGCCAACAGTAAACGAAGATTTTGTTTAATAAAGACTGAACGTGACGGTGGTTGTTTCCTGGAATAGCATTTCCCCTTTTTTTCTCTTTTCTCTTTTTTCCCCTTTCGGTTGAGCTCGGTTTCCTTGGGCATTCTATCAATAAATAGCCATCATATTGCTTCGAAGTGAGTCATTAATAAAACAGCTAATTACTTTGTAATATTTGAGCGAGCTTTTTCTAAATACATTCAAATTCCTAGTCCATGACTTTAATTTCTGCGAGTAGAGATCAACATACTTCATGTTATAAATATGTAAAAATAATTTTCATATTTTATAATTTGTCTTAAACATATTCTTAAAGCATATTAATACTTCATTATTTTCTTTTTGAAAAAAAAACGCTTCGTTTGGTATACACGTTATAATACATTTTTAAATGCAGCTGTTTAGAAATTTCTAGTTATAAAATTATATCACTTAAAAAAATAGAAAGATTCCAGAAGCACAATTGGATACTTATAGTATTCTACTTCATTCAAATTATACCGAAATTCACTCAAAAGATCAATTAAATTAATTAATCTAATAAAAAATAAACGTAATTATGATTCGAAATACTAAAGTTCATAGCCAATAATCTTCGCATAGCTGTCAGTAGAAGTGAATTCAAGTCAATTATTGAAAATAACATACATTTCGATCTTTATTCAACAAATCATCAGCTCATAGAAAATGTAATCCTTCAACTATCACAATAACAAACAGGAAAAAATATTTGAAAGGAAGTACAATTAAACGAAAAAAAAAAGACACAGAGAGATGCAAGAAAAAGTTATTTTTATGTAGTTTAATGCACGTATTATATAAAAACTCTGAAGCGAAAAATCCTTTGGAAAAAAATGATACTGCTTATATTCGTATTCTGTAGACAATTCAAAACAAGCTAATGATACCAGAATTTATTCGTATCATAGGACGTGCTGGTTTTGTCCATTTTTTACCCCTTTACTACTTTCCCTTAGGGATTCCTTTAAAAAATTCCAAAATAAGAATGATATTACTTCATTCCAGCATATTACATAAATTTATTCGATAGTTTATACAACATCGTCAAAGATTCCATTCTGTTGTACTCATTATTTTTTTAAAAATTTTCAAAGAGATTACATTTACACATTAACCACTATTTTGTGCCACAAAAATAATCTATGAATAATACTTTTTAAGTTTTACTCATTGTTTCGACAAACTCATACTGATTTGTTTAAGAAATTCATCTTAAATTAAGCGCATAGTCATTCTTAAATGTTGCTAAGTATAAAAGTCTGAAAAAAATAACCATATACAGTGAAAATCGCTTAACACGAAATTGAAGGGACTGAAATATTTTTTTGGGGTTAAAAGAATTTCGTGTGTTACACGATATTGCAAGGAAAAAAATCATATTTCAACAAAATTACCGTAAAATCCGGTGTATAATGCGCACCCATATTTTCAGGCTACATTTTTTAACTTTTAGGTATATTCTCTGTATAACGCGCACCCTTTTGTATGAAGAAACCTGAATTATACTTGAAGTCTTATGTCTTGAATTCATATTTTTATTCGAGATATTATCCAATGCATGTGGTTGTTCGTTGCGGACGTTGTATTATTTCGCGTTAAACGATATTTCGTCTTATGCGTTTTCGCGCCAAACATTCTGATCTGCATAAAATCTTATAATATACAATTATTTTTAACTCTATACGTTTCATTAAAATCACTTTTATTGTTCTTAACTAAAAGTTCTAAGATTAAAACTGCATCGAAAACAAAATTTTGAAAATGAAACAAATCGAAGTCACATTCATCGAATTGATTTGAATTGAAATCAAATTTTGTAAAACAATATGCAAATAAGCAAAGTTACATGCAAGTAAAAGACGTGAGTGTTATAAAAATTTGAGAGACTGAGTGAATGTTAACGTCGCACTATTCAGCTACTCGATAGCCTTTGGCGATGGACCTAGTTATTTTGAACCATGATCAAGTGGAGAGGACGACACCACCCACCTCTCTTAAATATAACACCACACCAACGGGAGGACATTTGAGTTTCGACAGATTAAACGTGCATGGCCCCTCTACAAGGTGGGTCTTCAGTGAAAAAAAATGGGAAGAAATGTTCAATGTGCAACGTTAAAATATATATTTACATTTCTGTGTTTTTACGATCTATATTTTTCTTTACCTATAAAGGAAATTATATTTTATGTGTATCCTCGTATATTTACTGGTATGTGTAGTGTGTGTGTGGGGGGGATCAATCCACTAAGTCCTTACTTTGACATTGTGTGGAATTTGGAATAATAAGGTGCTAGCTCAGACATTGCTTTCCTTCCTTGACTGTGGACAAGGACCTGATAAACAATTGCATAATTAAAAACATGTTGAGTTATATAGTCAATATGGAGAGACATTTTTCGTTTACCTTTGAAATAAAAATGAGACTGGTTTTTATTTTATTATTATTTTTGTTATTACTATTTTTTTTTTCTTCAAAAGAATGATTCAGGCGTTACAATTTAGCGAATGCTTTGATGTTTAGGACTGTACATATTCTTTGAAATGAAAAAGGCAGGTTCATTTATATTACGCTATAGTTTATACATATTATTATTTATTGTAATTAATGGATTGTTTATCCTTTGGCCGAGAATGGAAGGACGTGTGGAGGATGTTATATTGATAAAGAAATATGTTGCAGGTAATTCATTTTATTTTTCGCTAGACAGTCATACGATTAACTACAGGCACACACACATAGCAGAAGCATTAAGCAGCATCAACGTTTCACAGGACTAAGGCAGAGACAAAGAAAGTGAGTCCAAAGAACTTTCGCTTTTTATACCGGCTGGGAAGGTCGCGTGACTCCTTTCTAACAGAAACCACGATTGGTCAAAATCGGGCGGGAGCGAGTTTCTAATGCAATGTTACTATTCGATTACGATTAAAATAAACGCGTTAAAATTAACGCCAAAAAATTAGTCGCATAGCAAGACAGAAGTGTGATGGAAACTTATTATAGAAAATCAATCCTTAAAATACAGCGGCTATATTCGCAGAATAAATCTCAGAAGGCCTTCAGACGTAACAATCAGTGTCTAAAATACAAGTATGAAAAAGATTATTCACTAGCACTCGCTCGTCCTACTCAACAGCCGAAGTAATAACTAATCACTCGTCGACTATTTGCGGTTAAATCAATACCAACTAATCGCTAGTCAAAACAATACTGACTCAGTTTCGGTGAGCAACTCCCTATTTATAGAATTCAAAGATCTTTCGAGAAAGATCCGCTCACATCATATATCGCGACATTTGTAGATTTCCAGAAGAATCCATAAAGTCACGAACTCGCCAAAAATGATGCCAACTTGGCTCTATCACCAAGATTTCGCCAAGTTTTTGTTGAATCGCCATTATAATAAAAAGAATGGAGCTGCTTGCGAATGTTACAATTTTAAAAATTAAAAAAATCATATAAACGTAGGACACATCCAGATATAAATTATTTACACTATTTTAAACATTTATTTAAAAAAAAAGTAACAATATGTTTGGTAAATTACACAAATATCATAAATTAACATCTTGAAACCTGTTTTATTGTAGGTTTATCATCTTTTTACATGTAATTTGAATTAAAAGGATCTTTTGGTAAATCTTTCTTGTAAAATTCCTGTTAATATTCCTGTGTAAAATTATTTTTAAGCAACTGGCAGGAAATGTTTAAAACCTCATAAATAATTGGAAAAACATATATATATTTTCAATTTTTGCTGTATTTATTGAGTGTATGAATATGCACTGAAATGCCAGTGAATTTTAGGGATACCTACGTAGTAACGAGTTGGGCCTCTTTTGTCCTTGATAATGGCTGCCACACGAAGAGGCATAGATTGAACAAGTTTATGGAAACGTTCCACGGGAATGACTTGCCAAGTATTGGCAAAAGCTGTTTGTAATTGTGTAAGATTTGTTGGTGCTATGATATGACCTTTCACGCCCTGTTCCAAAACATATCAGGGATTCTCAAAATGATTTAAGTCTGGGCTTATAGGCGCATAATTTATGACAAAAATCAGAGGAACGCTCATTCAACCATCCAGTGTCACTCAGATTAGAATACATGCATAAAATTGTTTTAAGGACATTTTGACAAAAAATTTATTTAAATATAATATTTTGGCAAAAAATTAACTTAGAATAATATTTTTTCCAAATGTTCTCCTTTTGTGAAAAATGCTTTTATTATAATAATATTTTGCCTGTATAGAGAGACTCAACTAGAATTTTTGAAAAATTCACATTATTTTCAGGGTTAACACCAATTAAAATAATTGTTGTCGTTTTTTCTCAAAATTATTCCCCTCTGTTGTCAAAAAATATGAATAAACCCACTTCTATGATATGTATTTCAAAAATTCTGGTTGAGCCTCTGTAGTGAGTTCTGAGCTATATACAGGCAAAGTATTATTATAATAAAAGCATTTTTCACAAAAGGAGAACAATTGGAAAAAAGATTATTCTAAGTTAATTTTTTGCCAAAATATTATATTTAAATAAATTTTTTTTGTCAAAATGTCCTTAAAACAATTTTGTACATATATTCCAATCTAAGTGACCCTAAATATCACGAAAATTATCCATTTATGCGCTTTGCAAAATCACGGTTCCGAACGTAGTCAGATACCTTAAGTGGTACTGGGCTCGAACTCGTGATAAAGCAAGCCACGATCCTATACCTATACCACTCGTCTACCGCGGCCACCCATAGGTGGGAATACCCCGACCTTCAGACGGTATGCGTCCTACATAAAAAAAGCTAGCACTTATATTACCTAATACTTAATTACATAGATTACAACAGTATCTATGGGATGGAATTAAATAAATAAAGAACGGTACGGTGTGTTTCAATGATTGCTCGTGGGAATAGCCCATTGTACATTTCAAATATTAGAACGCCACCTAGTGCAACATTGGCAACACTACCACACATGCTCATGTAAAGGAACAATTAAAAGCTTAATGTATGAAGTTCGATACAATATATATATACTTACATAAATAAAATTACCAACAGTCAAGTATAGAAAGTTACTGCAAAAATATTTTATATTGTAACTTTTTATGTCGCATAATAAATAAATAAGAATTTAATTGTTTTAATACATAATGCACAAAATTGTTAAATCTATACAAAAACTGTAATAATTTCAATAACATCAACCTATGTGGCCTCTAATGGTAAAAAGGTTCCCCACCTCTGGCATATTCCATTATACCCCACGTTTATGCCTTGACACGATGGACAGTAACGCTGTTCAGCGTCAACCACTTCTAGTAAAAAATGACAGGACGCCACATGCGGCGTTTAAAATTATTTGTTAAAACTTCCAGAACGCCATTCAGCGTCCGCTTTTTCATGCACGGTCAGTGATAAGGAATAGGACCCAAATTTGGAATATTTATTCAGACACAAAAGATCTGAAACATTAATACAGTCAAACGTCTATATAACGAACCTCTCTAATCCGAAGTTTTCTATATAGCGAACATTTTCCAGGAACCTTGAACATTTCTCGATTTTCTTCGTAAAATAAACTCTCTATAGCGAAGTGTATTTTCTATATAGCGAACTTTTTCTTTTGTGATTCAATTTTTTTTCTCCCTATTTTTAAAATATTCCTGAACATATATTTCTAGTTATTCTCTCTCTTAACACATTTTATGGTGGTCATAAATCTTGAACTGGTTTTCTGAGATCCTAACTCGCCGAGAGCAATAGAATTCTGGACGTTTCATCCAGGAAATACAACTTTTAACCCCCCATTGCCCAGTTCACTAGAAATATCTTCGATATTCTCCTTCACCCTCAGTGGAGTTGTCTCGTGTCCCCGTGTTCTAATTATAAAATAATGTATATTTAATATTACTTGCATGCTTTAAATTATAAAATGTCCTTAAAATTCATTAATTTTAATATAAAATTATTTTCTTAATATTGTGCGCACGTTTCTTAATTCACAGTGCATTCTTCGACATTCTTTTTTTTTTATCTTTACTTTTCTTAATATATAGTGTTTATGAATTTAAAATTTGTTTTATGTGGTTTATTAAGTATATTAATAAATGAACCTCTATACAACGAATTTTCCATGGAACGAACTTTTTTTCGGGATTTAGCGACTTCGTTATACAGTGGTCCGACTGTATTATATTCTGTCTTTGCTATCCTATAGAACTGGTGTGGGCAGTATCGATCGTGGTCGATCTGTGGACCACCAAGACATTTTGAGGTGACCTCCTGAAGATTAGCAGTTAGTAAATATATACCGAAATATTCAAGATTGGCTGTCATTATGCAGACTAAGTCTTCTATTGACTATAACTATGAGCACTTAGAGTAAAAAATGCTTCGTTTTTCAATGTATTGTGCACTGTTTCGTGATAAATGCATCATTTGATATAATTATATTTCTGATTATTAGTAGTATGTTTGTATCTAGCGTTTTGCTTTAAACGCGGTCTTAAAAGTGTAAGTTTATTTTTTTGTAGTTATGTAAAGTACCGAATTTATTATTATGTTATAATAAAAATTGTAGACCTTTTTCTTGCCGCACTACATCAACGCCACTGGGTGGACCCCAACACCTTCCTTGAAAAAACGAGAAATAGCCAGCCCCTACTATAGAAAGTAGCATATGTTATAATATCCCTCATTGCTATCCGAGTTGTTCCATTTTTTGTGGTATAAAATGTGTTTCGCATTTTTTCTCCCACGCAGTATGTTCAATGAACTACCCCTTTACATCTTAAAAGTAAAAAATACTTATTTATATATGGAGCATTTTGAAATTTTAAAAAACGAATAAACAGATGTATGAATTACAATATCGCAAATTTTTATGAAAATCGAAACGTTTAACCATACCAGTGTAAATAAAATGCGTAGTGGTTAATTATATCTAAAAACAGAATTTACTAGTTTTTCCCAAGGCTATAATTTATTTACTTTATTTTAGGTAAAAAGGGATTTTGAAAAAAAAACAGTAATACCTGTTCTCAAGATCTGTTTCTTCAATGGTGAGAATTCCTTATAATCCTTATTTATAAACTGTAATCTGCAACATCGATATGAAATGAAGGTTAAAGGAACACCTTATAAACTTTAACACCAAGTACTAAATTTTTAAAAACAATTTCTAACTACATGAATTGTGGTAAATCCATCAAGAAAACCCATTAGCACACCTTTTTCCCGATTCGATTCAGTACATATAAAAATCAGTCATATACAAGAATAAAAAAAACCTCTAGCTCTTCAAACAATGTAATTACTATCAAACTACAACCTGAAATAATAACACAAAAAGGAAAACATGCGCTAAAAAGATTATACTATTTAAAAGGAGATAAAGTCGTGCGAAGGTACTTTCAATCTGAGGATTAACAATACACAGAAGAATAAATAGATCAACGAACAGCTGATGCAACACCCTCAGGTACTTCATGAAAAGTAGTTATAGGTTTTGTGATAAAAAGCTTCAATTTAATGAACAAAATAGTACTATATCAAACGTATTACTTATAATTGTACCGATCCAAAAATGAGTTTTATGAAGAAAAAAAAGGAATTTTTGTTTTTGGATGAAACTAGTTGCCAAATCTACACAGTACTTTCCTATTCTATTATAGTTTGGATGAAGCAATTTAACGCATATTCTAAGTATTTTCCACTTGAGTTTGAAATGATTTACACTCTTTTAAGCGGCAGTGTTATTTTAAACGAATGAACTGAAAAAGTGTTTCTTTTAAATGTTATATTTAAAACCATGAAAGATTCGATGATTAATATCCCTTTGGAATTATAAGCGAGCGCAATTTGCATTTGAAAATTCATCTGAGAATTATATTCTGCATTAATCTCAGCCAAAAGCTCCATCCATTTTTGAACACTCACCTTTGAATGCGCTTTCACCTCGTTTATTAACATTACTGAATAATACAGTATACTCACTTAATTCCTTTGCTACCCACTAAACTTCGGAACTGCTGCTGCTGTATTAAAAAAAAGTGGCGTCCTAGTACAGTAAAGTAGCCATACGCTACTGAATAAAACCACTTACGGCACTGGCACTTGGTGGTAAAGTACGAAGTTAGCATTCCTATCCCGAAAACGAAACGAGAGAGGAAAAAAGCCGGTCATGATGTTGTAAAGCAGGAATGGATTTCTGCTAATGTTTTTAAGGTGTTGCGCCCCCTCCCCCCAATGTCGTAGGTGTGGCCACTTCGTATTAAAATTGTATGTTTTCTTAACACTTGTTTTCGAGATTGAACCCATCTTTTAAACTGACAGATTACTGTTTACTACAAAAATACAAGTACCACAAATTTTCAAGTTGAATGCTTAAATAACTATGAGCGACTGCCAGACCGTGGAGCATAGACGTTTTCAATCCAGTGAGCAAACATACGTAAACGGATGAATTTGAAACCGACTTATGTACTTTATTTGTTCTTTGTCAAGTCCCGTGCTTTTGCTGGACATGACATTAAAACGAGAATCCAATTCCTTGCGAGGGAAGAGTGTGGGATGGTATCTCAATAGCCAATCCCGTACCATCGCAGAAAAAGCTGATCTTAACATTTATTCTTCCCTTCTGTCGGTGTTTAGGAAAAAATTCATCCGTACGACTGGTATTGCAGTGATCGCTTTTTCTCCCTACAGTGGCAGTGGACACGTTAAGCGTCATCGGATGGTTCCATTGAAGGCACATGTGTCGTCTACACATTTATCGAATCATTTGCTTAAGTATACACAGTCTCAACGATTGTGAAAAGTCGATTTTTCAGTCTAGCAGGCATCGGTGTTTCATAAATATGTTTCTTTTAGTATGCGCATCTTAGGTCTTAGCAAAGGCGGTCACCTTAAAATGTCATGGTGGTCCACCAGTCGATCACGATTAATGTAATACCCATCCCTGCTGTAGAGCATCATCGATTTAGAACGAAAAGATGCCTTGTAGACGTTAATGCCAAGAATAGAGCGGTTAAACCATGTGCCTTTTTTTTCCTTCCCTACTTTGTGACGTAAGATAAACCGTCCAAGAAAGAAAAAACAACTAGGTATAGCAATATACATTTATTTGTGACTTTCAAACTCCTCGTCAGCTGCAATGCACATTTGGATCCTCGGTTGAATGTCCTATTTCAAAAGGTGAAGCATAGAGCGTGACGCGTTGACACAAGTCTTCGTAACGCATCCATTAAGGTCTTGCAAAGTGTTTGCGGAGGGGTCGCATACAACTGATACTTCAGGTATCCCTGCAGAAAAAAGTGCAGTGGAGTCAGATCAGGAGAACATGGAGACCAATTATTTGGCCAACAAATCCAATCATATGGCCAACATGACGGCGTGCCTACTCACAAGATATCTCCAGTGAAGCAATACCTCGACATGGAATTCATTAACCAAATAACTAGGTAATGGCAGCTGACTGTTCATCTTAAGATCAAATTGCAACTGACGTTGAGAAGTTCGAACATCTCAAATAAATGTACATTGTTACAAGTAGTTTTTTTTTTTTTTTTTGCTCAGATCGTTTTTCTCACAGAGCCGTCACAGAGTTGGTCTTCGCGAAAAAACAAATGAGCGCGGTTTAACCGTTCTATCCCCCTTGGTGTGGTGTGGTAGTTAGGAGAGGGGGTGCCAGCTCAGGTGTCATCCACGTCACTTGACAATGGTTCGAAATTACGTGGTCCGTCGCCAAAAGCCCTCGTGTAGCTGAACAGTGCGACGTTAATATTCAATCAATCAATAACCGTTCTATTGTTTGCATTAATGCCCACAAAACAACTTTACGAATTAAATCGAGAGTTAACGACTACAACTTTGTAAGTCTCTTTTACCCCTATCTCGTTCCGTTTCTGAGATAGGAATATTAATTTCACAGTTTAACGTCAGGTGGCGCTGTAGGTGGTTTTATCCAGAAGCGCATAGCTACTTTCCTATACCAGGACACCACTTTTATGAATATAGCAGAAGCCGCTCCGAGGTTATGGGTCTGGCAGTGGCATAACGTACTCCCCCACATTGCACGGGGCTCAGGTGTTCTAGGGTGCCCAAAGTCTGACTGACGCCAAGTATGTATTTGGGCTTGGGGCTGAAAATCTGATTTTGCAGGGGGCGTAGTAATCTTCGTTACGCCACTGGCGGCTGGCAAAGGACTTTAGAAGGCATACTGTATAGCCTCCATTATTACGACATCTTTCTAGCATAATCACGTCGAAAAAGACCTTGAGTCTTAATAAGTCTCAGGTATAAAAGGTGCCTCATGTGCACTACAAATTTCTCAAATGAGTGTTTATTAACGTCGCGCTTTAAAGCAACACGAGACTATTCGTAATTTTAAGCTATGATCAATTGACAAAAACGACACCTGTGTGAGTGGTACACCCTCTCTGACCGATCCCATCAGGCCAACAGGAGGAATTTGAGCCGTGATAGATGTAAACCCACTGCGCAATGGGTCTTCACTGGTTCATGACACGCCATCCACGAGTCCGTGACCTCTAGGCTAGCGTGTGGCCACTACAAACTTCTTAAGCCCTATTGTAAAATTTTCAGAAGATTGCCCTTATCTTAATCCTCTAGTGAGGATTTTAATCTACGTTGTTAGCACTGACACATATTTTGGAAATAAGAGGTGTGACGGGGCTTTATGGAATTTTCTATTAATCCTCTTGGGGAATCTTTGAGGCCATCAATTGAGTTATTTCACAGCATCCCTCTCAAGAAGAAACATTGATATGCAGATCAACTAGTATATAAAGAGTGGATGTTTAGAAATTGAGTGAGAAGGAAAAGCAGCGGAGTTGCTGAAAGCAGTGCTGTTACGGTAAGGATCGAAATTTAGACGCGTGATCACAGAACAGAGTTAAGCTATTCAAATAATTAAGGAGAAGTTAGGATTCTTAATATAACTTTGAGGAAAGTTAAACTATCAGGATTTCATGCGCTCATTCACATAAGATTTTGAGCTACGTTATATCACTCTGGATTTTCCCTCTATAGTAAGCTTGTCTTTGATAATAATAAATTGGATTTCTCATGGCTAGCTTGGGTCATCAATCTTTACCCCCTACAGATTTAGGCCGGGTAGATGAAGAGATTATTTCCACAGGTGGGAGGCTATTGCAGAGGTTCCATGTTGTTTCTGGACCTGACTTCCCTAAGATTTTTTTTTTTCAACCACGTTCACCACACATATAACTTTTATTTCAATTTTCTGAACTTGGGGACTCATAGAAAGTTATGTTTGTTTTTGATATTATATACAGTCGAACCTCTATATCGCGAATTTTTATTTTTAGCGAACTTTTTCCTGGAACTTTGAACATTTCATGAGTTTCTTCGTAAAATAACCTCTCTATAGCGAAGAGCATTTTGTATATATAACGAGCTCTTTCTTTTCTGATTCAATTTTTGTTCTAACTTTTTTTAAAGCATTTCTAAAAAGCTTTCAAGTTATTCTTTCTTTAACACATTTTATGGTGGTCATAAATCTTGAACTGGTTTTATTAGATCCTAACTCGCCCAGAGCAATAGGGTTCTGGACGTTTCCTCCAAGAAGTACAACCTTTAACCCCCATTGACTAGTTCAATAGAAACATCATCGATATCCTCTTTCACCCTCAGTGGAGTTGTCCCGTATCCTAATTATAAAATACTGTATGTTTAATATTAATTTTATGCTTTAAATTATAAAATGTGCTTAAATTTCATTAATTTTTGTATAAAATTATTTTCTTAATATTGAAAATACAGTAAATTCTTCGACGTTCTTTTTACTTGTTTTACATGCAGTTTTCTTTCTTTCTTTCTTTTTTGTTGGATAAGATACATAAATAAACATATATTTAAAAAAAGTGTGAATAATTACTTTTTTTAATGTATAGTGTTTATGAATTTAAAGTTTGTTTTTGTGGTTTATTATGTATATTAAAAGATGAACCTCTATATAACAAATTTTTCATATAACGAACTTTTTTCCGGGATTTAGGGACTTCGTTATATAGAAGTCCGACTGCATTTTCATCACATTTAATACCTTTTATTGAGCGCGCACACGCAACATAATATACACTATTACTTATGACCTTTTTAAAGCGCTATCATCTCAGAAACGAATTTGAATCCTAGTAACAGAATGCCTATGTTGTTGTGAAATACAATTTAAATTTAGAGTTATTGGTGATGGTCTAATACATCACTACTTATTTTAGTTGCTAAAAATAATAACATATGTTACGCTGAGGTAGTATCTGCAAAATAATAGTTCCGTATTGTCACCCATCCAATATAGAGGCTATTGACGCTGACTACTGTGCCGTAGTGCCTGGGTTTGAATTCGGAGAATGTGTAAATGTATAGTGCCTTCGCGGCATGGGAGTTTTCTAAATAGCTATCGAGCAGCAAGCCTTCTCTTGAAGTTGGAAGGATAAAAGAGGTGAGAGGCCCCATGTCCCCATCAGGGTGCCATCCGTCAAAATTAGTGTGGAAACGGGCTATATCTTACTATCACCTGTATGGTGCTCAAAGCTACGGAAAACGACAGGGGTCACTTTGCCATGACCATTTGCCGATCAGGTCGCATTAATAAGAACAACAACATAGTTCCGTATTAAAGGAAATTATTAAATGAGGAATAAAAAATAATTAGAACATCCTCGAAAAAATTTTACGGAAAAAATATTTAAGCTGGCAGACTACTTTGTTAGATTTCATGAAACCTTCTATAACAAAATAACTTTAGCTCGTAATTTTATACGTGTGTTAATTTAAGATTTTATGAAAATTTTTTATTTTCCAAATTAATTTCTTTAGTCTGTGGTCTGCACTAAAAGTATTTTATATGTATTTATATGCGAAATTAAACCCCGATTTAGGCGGTTATCACACAGTCCCACCTATCACCTAAGTTCGGGGTATTACTAAGGTGACCCTTAGGGAGGACAGTCCTCCTTTTATAGGTTCTTCCCTTCCTCGAAAGGTGTCCTCCTTTTCAATATTTTAAAATTGATCTGTTAATCTCTATTTTCAGAGATGAGCCAAACATGTTTCCAAAATGTCGAAGAATTGTTTGAAACAAATATCACGGGAAATAACAGTTTTTTCAATAGTGTTTTTTGGCTTCATCACAATTAAATTGGGCAGGTATAGAAAACAGTTGATTTGTTATCAAAAGAAATGCCTGATATTAAAATCGTTGACAATGGTTTGTTTGATGAAATTGGAAGACTGAATGTACATTTAAATTATAATAAATTAAAACAATTGGAACATCAACATGCTGAGATTGATAAAAGATGGGTGGAAATACTTGACCATTTCAAAAAAATGAACACATTCCATAAAATTTAGTTATTCTTTTTGAATTTACGTTGTGCTTCCCTGGAACTAATGCAGCAGTTGAAAGAGTTTTTTTTCAGTTGGTAATGATTTTTGTGAAGTGACTTGTGAGAAATCAAAATTGAATGTTAATATTTTAGTTATAGTGCTTACCGTAAAGTTCAGTATGAAGGATATTTTTTGCCCGAACTTTCCGATATATTAAAAAATGAAATGTTGGCAAAAAAAATTCATTCAATGGAAAAATATTCATTTAAAGTAATAATTAAAAAGAACGCAAGTGTAATTAGCGTATTTTTGTTTGAATTAATAAAATTTTTCACATGAATTTAAGTTGTAATTTTTTCTTGGATTCTTCGTCCTCCTTTTCAATGTAAAAAAATGGTCACCTTATTATAAGTAACGATGAAAATAACACAATATAAATATTAAAAAAATGTGTTAAAAATAATGATCTTTTATATTGATTTCAATGATAGACAGAACCTTTTTTTTTGAGAGAGAGAGAGAGAGAGATACATAGATATTATGTATCAAAAGGTTTATATATTGTAGTGTTTCTTCTCTCTGTGTGTAGGCCTATGTATTTTTAAAAAAATACCGGAATAGATTATTTTTGAAGTTGGAGGGAAAATACAAATAAATTAGAAATTTACTTTACTCGATGAACATATTACTGAAGCCAAATAGAGAACTTCAGATTTTAAGGGATATTAAAAATTTGTCCACACATATAATTGACATTGAGTTAACGAATTCTGAAGGCAGGTAATCAGGAGGTATTAATACATTTATACCCAGTGTTACCAGATCGTGCGATGTTTCGCGAATTTTGCTACTTTTTAAAGCTTTTTCCGCTACTTTTTTTTATCCTATTGATACTTCACGAATTTTATTCTGCTTCACTTGAAGATCCCACTACATTTTGCTACTTTCAACCATATATAAAAGTATTGGAATAAGTTTCGGAAAAATTGCAAAGAAAAAAAAATAGGGACTTTAGTACCCAAAAAAAACACAGAGTTGCAGTATGTTTCACTACTCCGAGAAGACACAAAACTCTGTAATTTCCTCCACCCCCTACATCCACCTCCAGGATTCGGAGCCTATCTAAGAGGGATTCCCCTCTCCCACTATTTCTATCCAATGCAAGTAGTAGAAAAAAAGAAACAGGGACTATTTTCTAATCCCGATAGAAGCATGAAAATGAAACACGTAATATTCTAAAAAAATAGGCTGAGAGAATTTCTACATAAATATTAAACTGGAAAAGTAATTGTGAGAGAAAGGACAAATTCTTATAGAACTAAGTAAATTGTATAATTATCATCAATGGTACTGCATTGAATTAATGAATAAAAAACTATTTTTGTAATTGACTTACGTTGCAGCACTGGACTTATAAAAAATTGCCTACGACAAAAGTAAGCACTTGTCCTCTAGATAGATTATGTGATAAAAATCTGATTAAATCCCTTTTGAAAGGTTTTTATCTAGATTCAGTGACGTAACGTTCACCCTCGCATCGCGGGGGGCCCAGGAATTCTAGGGAGCCCAAAGCCTGACTGACGCCACGTACGTATTAAGGCTTGGGGTCCAAAAGCTGACTTTGCAAGGGGCCCTAATACTCTCCGTTATGCCACTGCCTATATATAGATTCCTCTCTTTCCAATCAACTACTTGTCTTACTATCCCTTTACTTAAATTAATACAAGGATAGAATTAAATATTGCAAATTACAGCTGCCAATTTTAGCAGAATTTTAGTGGATTAATTTACTCTTTCAAAGTGATCATGTGATGATCATTGCGAATTACTGAAAGCATTAAAAGATTGCATTACTCTTTTAAGAAGAAGAATTTACCCTAAATGTATGAATCTCGAAATTGATATGAGTTTAAAAAGCATTTATTTGCCTATTGAAGTATTTGATGGAAGTCATTTTTTGAATAAACTGACAAGCAAAAAAAATAATTTCTACAGAATCTACTATTTTTATAAATTGAAATCGTCCTTCTTTTTTTTTTATCTGCCTTTAAAATTAGCAGAGCAATCTAAATTATACGTTATGGAGAATCAATTTCAATCAAGAGAATTTTCAACATACAGTTGAAGGATGTTTTCTATCTGAATCTGAACTTTTCAATGATGGAGAATTATTTTGGTGACACATTTTTAATATAAAAGACGCAGTTGGAAATCATTTTTAAGATATTTAGCTATATTTGCTTTAAAGCATTACAGCCTACTCATAAGTAATGCCACTGTAGAAAGGGCATTTTCCACAGTGACGTCAAAAAAGACAAAATTAAGGAATTGAATGTGCCTTGAACTGTTTGAGTCAATCCTCAGAATCAAAATGACTTTGGAAGAATGAGGGACTTGCTGCGTTGATTTCCTCCATCGCCACAAATGCTTCAATATAATTCAGAAATTTATAAAAAAAAAGACACAGAAGAGATCACGATACTTAGCAGGAAGAATTTGAAATTATTTTAAATAAATTAAATAACTAAAGCATTTTAACGTATTTTTTAGAATGGTTTTACAAAATTAAAAAATTATATTTATGAATTACAAGTGAAAATCGACTCGCTACTTTTTTCCCTCTTCATGCTACTTTGCTGTGTAAGTTTCTGGCAACTCTGTTTAAACCACTAAAGATTAAAATTCATTTATAAATTTGAAGCCTAATTATTTATTCAAAAAAATTATAGATAATTCTAAATGGGTTCATCTCACCTTATTTAAGTGGACGTAGAAGCTTAGTGGTCAAGGTAACGGACTCGTGGCCAGCGTATTATGATTTCGAGTCTAGTACCGCCGAAGACCCACCGTGTAGGGGTGGGATGCACGTTAAATCTATCGAGAGCCCAAACGTTCTCCCATTGGTGTGGTGTGGTAGTCAGAAGAAGGGGTGCCAGCTCAGGTGTCACAGTCTTCACTTGACCATGGTTCAAAACTACGAGGTCCGTTGCCAAAAGCTTCAAATGACACGCGAAAGTCCAGAAGAATTGAACAAGAATTACGTAACAAATCTAATTTTGGGTGTATATGAGAAAGGAATCTATAATGAAGGTTAAAAATAGTTCAAATTGACCTAAATATAGGTAGAATATTTTGTCGAAGATGTGCAACGTCATCAGTGTTTCCGAGATTATAACCTTCATTTTTTTCTGCCAGTTTTCAACTGTTTGTGGTTTGTTACGTAATTTTTTAATCAAAAAATAAGTGGGAATATGTTCGTATTGCAAGGTTCATCAGTGGCTCTTTTGTCAATAAAAATGGTCCTGAAGTTGATGTTTTTTCTGCTTCCGAAATAGATTTCAGTACATCTTTTGTGAGAATTCCAAAGCTATTATTTCGAAGTACCTTCCAATTTCGTACGTTTAAAAGGACATATTGTGGCTGTGCTATTTATTAAGATACGCTGTAAAATATTACAGAAATTGGAAAAATGTTTGACAGAAAATTGTTTTCGAAAAATATGATAGTATATTATATTTAATAAACATCACTTGATGTTGAGGGAAGGATAAGAGATTTCCCCAGAAGAGAGAGAGAGAGCGCCAACTATTACAGAATATGTTAACCCCTTTTTGTACACAATGTTAGTTCACAATATTATTTCGCACGTTAAACTGAAAAATTTTACTATTTCGAGACAAAAATAACCGTTTAAAAAGATGTTAGTGATTCCTAGTGATCTATATCAACCCCCAGGGGTCTATGACGACCTGTAAGGGGTTTCAAGCCAGCGCAAAAATAATTTGGGGTCTATGAGGTAGATGTAAATGGGGATTTTAAAAGAAAACTCTAGATTTTCCAGTTTTTACCGATTTAAAAGATTTATTTACTAAATTTGATGAGATTAATATGCAGTTACAAGGTGACAGTGTACATCTTATTAAAACAAGGATCAACATTTCAGAGTTTCTTGCCAGAATTAAGGAGTATAATATTGAAGGTCGCGAATGTTTCCATTTTCTTGATTTGCCACAGTCAATCTGCTGGTAAAATGACGTTTTAAACTGGGTTCAACATTTAAATGTCCTCTATTCTAATTCTGAAACTACGTTTCAGAGTACATTCTACATTTCAGAGTGTTTTGTGTGACTATGGGGTAATATCGCAGTAACAATGAATTCATATAGTCTCATTGGAAAAATCAACAGTAAATGTCATATTATAAGAGGAACTGATTGAAATGGGCACTAACATAGATTTTAAAGTAAAGTTTAAAAATGGATGTCAAAGCCCCATTTTGACTTTAAAAAGACATGCCTGTTATTTATCCCGAATTATAAAAGTTAGTGAGAAACTTTTGTATAGCTTTTCCTGGTGAGATGAAATTTCAGGGCTGTTGTCAATTTCCAAAAGCAAGGGGGAAAAAAGATTTTACACTGCCGACGGAGGAGATTTAGGGTTTAACAGGACACGATTGGTAGCAAATGTTGAAAATTGTTATTGAGGTACAAGATTCACATCTTTCCTACTAAAAGCATTTGTTTTTTCAATTCCTACTATTTGCTCATATTCGCCATATATTTATTTATCTTGGTGGAATTTTCAATCGTTAATAAAATACATTTTAAAGCGCTCAATTGAGCTGAAATTTTACACACACGTTTTATTTTGAATGACAATACAGTAACTTAATTATAATTAATGAAAACTAATTGATTAAAACTAATTACTTAAAGAATTACGAATACAGCCCTGTTGGCATCCTTTTGTGGTGACTTGTGTCAAAACTTTAAAAGTTTTTTTCTCACGTTTTAAAGCATTCAGTTGGACTAAATTTTATATACACGATTGTTTTAGATGACAATACGATACTTTAATGATAATTAATAAAAAGTAGCTAAAATAAAATTTGTCTTTGTTGATCTAAGTAGGAATTGACTTAAATTTTTTTATATTACATGTTTGAGCAGTTATTTTATGTACTAAATTGTAATTTGGTTAATTAACATATGTTTTTAAAGTTTTATATATTATCCTCCACTACAGTTAGAAATTTAACCTTTTAAAGTGAGTCTTCTTTAAAAGAAACTTAACCTAAAGTATAAGTTCTTTTAAAGTAACCTATAGCAGCTGACTAAAAGTCATGCGAGTTAAAAAATTTGCAAAAATTCAGTATGAGGGGTAAGGAGAGGTCTATCGTATTAGGACTTGAACCCATGACTCTATCGAAATAACTCTAGCTACGAGTTCATAACTATTAATTTTCAATTTCCCTGACTTGATGTGGAAGTTCGGATAGTAGAGAGCAAGTTCAGATATCGAGACCTTCTCTCGACCATAGTTGAAAATTACAAAATCGTCGCCAGTAGCCATTATTTTGCTTTTAAGTGCAAAATGTTTGTAATAGTATCAATGTATACACTAATGGAAACATAATAATACAATTTTGAAATACTCAATGCATTAAATATTTGTGGGTTAATGTTTGTTTTTTTCCGGCTATTTTTTTAAACCTTTAGCGGGAAGTGATTAATAGGTCTAGCTACATATTAAAATTTTTTTCTCCAAGCGGGTGTTGGACATTTAGTCTATTCATATGCGTTAACTGAAGCTAAAACGCATAAAAACTAATACGGATGGCAGCACGCTATCTTTTTTGTTTTTCATGTCCTCTGATGGGTAGTTAAAAACAGTTTTTCTCGGTGTAAATCTATAAATTGTATTTTGATTACTATAAATAAAATTTCTTATCTTTGAAAAAATTTTCGACATGCCTTAAGTATACTTTTCTCGCATCTGAATGAATTAAAAAAATTTGCAATGAAAAAAGGTTTTATTTAGGTTTTTAGAAAGCTTTTATATGTGAATAGAGGCTCTATCCGCGGCCCACATAGAACAAAAAATGACCTAGAATTTAGCGCTTTTCCATCACTCAAGAGAGAGCACTTAGAATCATATGAGAATATTGGAGGTCGAAAATATAAACAAACATTGTTTACAATATGTGGTACAAGATTCTCTCGGGTTTCGAAAATCATTCATTGCAGCTCTTCTGATCGGAGAAAACGTTTGCATATTATAAAGTTTCACAGTAAACTCATGTCCATAAATTAAGGATAATGAAGTTCAGGCAAAGAAAGAGACAGAAGCAAAACAAATTTGACTTATTTGTAAAGTTTATTTATTAAACAAAATGTAAAGAGCAAAAAAGATGCTATATGTTTGACATAATTAATAAAAATTGCGATTTTTACTCCCTGGAGCAAATTTCAAAAAAGAACCTATTTACAAAAAACAGTATAACATGGTTAGTATGATGGTTAATACGGAGTATGTCTCCCGAACGATACAATACAGGCCTTACAACGCCTAGGCATGTTGAGTATCAAATCATCCATCTGATCTTGGGGACTATTACACCACTCATCACGCAATGCCCTCCGAAGATCCGGTAGACAGGTGGGAGGGGGTTGACGGGCTGCAATTCGTCAGCCAAGCATATCCCACACATGCTCTATTGGATTCAAGTCCGGTGAGTATACTGGTCAATCCGTACGGGTGATATCCTCCGATTGAAGGCATTCGTCTACAATGTTTGCACGGTGAGGACGGGCGTTGTCATCCATAAACAGAAATTCAGATCCCATGGCGCCCGAAACAAACGTACATGTTGTTCCAGAATGACATCAAAATAGATGTGGTCTGTCATCGTTACACTCTGAACATGAAGGTCAGTTCTGGAACCAAGAATATAATTCCTCTCCAAACGAGCCATCCTGCACCACCGTAACGGTGTCGTTCAATGATGTTCCCTTGGTGGTAATGGATACCTGGCGCTCTACATATTAAAGTCGGGTGAGAATCAGACTGCAAACCAAACCTGGACTCGTCGGAAAACATCACACAAGACCACTGTTGTGGTGTCCACAATGCATGCTCTCTACTCCAGGTTAATCGCAGGCGACAGTGAGTTGCGGTAAGTGGAACACATCTGACAGGCCCTACGAGCATATAGACCAATGTGCCCTAAGCATCTGTACACGGTCTGCCTTGAAACTGTCGTACCGGTAGCTGAAGAGAGCTGACGAGACTAGTCTGATGCTGTGCTCCGTCTGTTTCTTTTGGCAGTAACTGTCAAATATATATATATATATATATATAGCGGTCCTCATTCGGTGTTGTAACTCGGGGGCGACCTGTGCTGTAACATCTACTCACATTACCCTCATTTTGGAATCGTTGCCAAAGACTGGAGATGACACTCTGGGCGATTCCAAGTTCCTCGGATACTTCCAGCTGGGTACGTCCACATTCCAGCCGTCCAATAATTCTACCACGTAAAAAATCATCCAAATGCTTCCTTTGGGCCATAACTATGCGGTTATTGCACTGAAAGGCTTTTAAAGCGCTTTTGAACAATTTTACTTATTTGCCACCATTCCTTATATACCCCTCTCTCACACTCTCGTCATTGTGACGTACTATCCGCGCCATCTGGTGGTTTCCTGTAACTTGAAAATTCTTCTTCAAGATGTGTGTGATAATTCCATAGGTGAAATTTTTATTTTAGAGTTCAATTTCTGTGTGATTCTGAAGTATCCTTAATTTATGGACATGAGTGAAAATAGCTAATAAAATTTGTAAAACAACTAATTGAAATTCTCAAAAAATGACTTTATTTATAACTTTTTATACTAAAATTAATGTAGATATATATTATAAATGTGAAAGTTTGTGAGGATGTTTGGCCGTCTTTCAAGCAAAAACAACTGAATGGATTTTAATGAAACTTTACAGTAATATAGCTTATACATCAGAATAGCACATAGGCTATAATTTATAGCATAGACTATAATGTATAAAGATATTGTGTGAAGTGTCCAAAATATAACGATATTTGTCAAGTAGGTAGGAAAAAATTCTGCCATCTGAAAAGCAATTCTGGCGTGCGCTGCAAAAAAAGCCCACGACAGCATATATTTATATTTTGTTTGTGAAGAAACCCCTTTTGTTTTGGCTACGGAAGGCGCTCGCTTCTAATTAATTCCTGTGATCAGCATAATCCCTAATTTTTTTTATTTCAGAATAAAACTCAGTTTTGAAGGTAGAGGTTGTTATAAATCTCTCTTTATTTGAATGTTTTTTTTATGATTTTATTATGCACATTTGGTAGTAAGAAATATATCTTTTTTCAAAATAAATGCTTTTATCGGTTCTGGTACTTAAAATAAATAAACTTTCTCTTTCACACTACATCGTTTGGACAAATTTTCAAAATTTTTTTGTGGTTAGTAGTTAATTATAACGCCATAATTTGAATTGAATAGGCAGATATTGCATTTTTAAGTATAAAAATAATTATAAACTGCTGTACTGCATTTTTTGCAGTGAGTGAGTAAATATTAACGTCGCACTGTTCAGCTAAACGAGGGCTTTCTGCAACGGACCACGTAATTTTGAACCATTGTCAAGTGATGTGGATGACACCTGAGCTGGCACCCCCTTCTCCTAACTACCACACCACACAAACTTAGAAGGAATATTCTACCAATACTTAGCAGGAATATTCTTTGAAATAAACTCTTCCAAGATATATGGCAGCACGGTTCTATGATGAGTATTTTAGCGGGGAAGGGGCGAATAGTTTTGTAGCAGAAATAGCGTTTTCAGTGGATTGCAAAGATTACTATTTTTGTCCCGAAAAAATAGTTTGTCAAAATTTAAGTGTCTTATATTTTTGTATGTTAATGAAGACCTTAGAAAATGATTTGACTTTTTATTTTAAGTGAGCGGTGTATATAATTAATTTTACAGGGGAATATCTTTAATTTATTTATTAGCTCCAGCGGATTAAATTTCCCAAAGTGGAGTATTTTGTTTATGTATATCCCTTAATTTTCAATGTAGTGATCCAAAAAAAAATGTATGAAAAAAACTGCAGTAAATCATAATGTGGTGGATAAAGTATTAACGTGCATCGTATCTCTACACGGTGGGTCTTACAAAGCTCTAATAAAGCTCGAGCTATGAAAGTAGCTAGACATTTGCCAACTTGACTCTATCGTTAACATTTCGCTATGTTTTTCATTGAATTGCCATTATAATTTACTAAACGGCGTTGCTTGCGAATGTTACAGTTTTAACATAAAATAAATGTAACATAAAGTAATATTAATGTATTACACTTTCAGGTATAAATTATTTACACTATTTTAAGCATTCATTACACAAAACTTTTAACAATCTGTTTCTTTTGCTGAGCAGAGATCAGCTTATATTTTCAAAAATCTACCCTCAAGATTGTTACGGGAAATTATAAGTAAAAAAAAAATCCTTTTTATCAGCTATTAGATCTACAAACTTAAAATTTAACACTGGTGGTTTTTTTTTCTTTATTTTTTTAGTTTAGCTGATATCTGCAAAAAGCTTTTTTTTTTTAATTTGCAATTCACGTAAAATTAACTCATCAAAAACTTCTTTATCCTTCAATCTGTGTTGTTTAATTTTTCAGTTTACCCGTGCGAAGAACGGGTATACCAGCTAGTAAAATATATAAAATGTGGATATATATCAATTTCAATGTATATTCTAAGTATTATCTATATATATTCTAAGTAAACACATTCTAGGTTGTACAATTAGTCTATTATTATTTAATTACACTTATACTTTGTATTTAGTTGTTATTGAAATAGTTATCAGCATAAATGTTAATTTTTCATTAAAAATTTATTGTGATATGATTATTATTTCTGTCCTGAAAAGTTAGTTAAACGTCTTAAATGCGCAGTGGCTATAACCTCTAGCCACCACCCAGGAAAAAAAACCATGATCAGATATTTTTTTTGTAAAAAAATAATGTTTATAGAGGATGAGATTATTACATTTATCAATTACTTTACCACAGAAAATTGTATTTTAGCTACATCCCGTTAAAGGGTTAAAATATACACATCAAAATGTTTTTTTACACAATTTTAAAGTAACACGGTACACGAATTAAACGAATTTTTTGTTGTTTTGCACAAATGTTTTGTTCTAACACGAATTTAAAAAAAAATTAGAGTTTCGTGCCCTTTAGATAAGAACGATTTGATTCAATTTATTACAGTTAATGATGATAAAAAAAGTCGATACTAAAGTCGAAGGTGAAGTTCAGCTCTATTAACAGTTTATTTAATTCGCAAGGGCTTAAAATATGTTACAAGTGTAGAGCATTTTCTTGCTCATGAGCCTGACATAGAGCTTGTAATGAAATTTTTAAAAAATCGTAAGTTATCTGTAGCGGGATTTCAAGAACTACATCAGCAACTTGAGATACCCCCAAAACAGACGCTAATAACAGACTTAGTACCCCCCCAAACAAACAAACAAACAGAGGCCCTTATTAACGAACAAAATTCTTCATTTCAACAATATCCGACGGTTGTTCTAGACGTATCTGACACAACTACTAATGATAGCATTATCTACCGCATTATGATTTATAGCAGTTTTTCTTCCATGCAATATTTTTTTTTTGAATTACTGCACTGAAAATTAAGGGATATACATAAACAAAATACTCAACTTTGGGAAATTTAATTAGAGCTAATTAATTAAAGATATTAAACTACAAAATTAATTATACACACTGTTCACTTAAAATAAATAGTCAAATCGTTTCCTAAAGTCTTCATTAACACACACAAATAATAAGACACTTACCTTTTGACATTAACTATTTTTTGGAACAAAAATGACAATCTTCTCAATCCGCTGAAAACGCCGTCAACTGAGAACGCAATTTCTGCTATAAAACTATTCGCCTTCCCCGCTAAAACACTCATCATAGAACCTGTGCTACCATATATTTTGGAAGAGTGGATAAAAAAATATTCCTGCTAAGTATCGTCAGAGTATTTGTAAAAAGGGTTATTCTATGTAATTTTAAAGTGACTGGTACTTATAAGTACCGTCGGTAGATAAAATGTTAACGTGCACGCTTGTCATCAAATAGCGATTAATAATTGCTATAGTTCGTATTTTTATTCCTAATTTTAATTTGAATTTTTATATGTTGTATGTACTCACACACTAAATTTTCACTGTGTATACAAATTTTAAATTTTTGTAATAAAAATGAATTGTTTTTGTTTCATAAATATGTAACATGAAATTCATGGTTACTTTTTTTGCTCGGGTTTTTAGAAAATATTTAGAGCTTTTTCATGTTAGACGATTTTTTAAAGATGTGTGGCTCATATGCCTAAATTTATCATAGTATATAGATCACATTTATTTTTTTAACCAACTTTTTAGCACGGTTTTCTGATGAACGTATCTGCCGTCTAAAAAACGAGTTGGGCGTTTGTCTATTTCATCGAATATAACTCAATTTATCTGTGACTATCTAGTTATACGGTGTCAATGTTCCGCTTTTTCAGTGGTTAGTTCAGGCAGTTTATTGCGGTTTCTTATAGTTCTAGAAAATAAACAAAAACGATATCTTTTTTCCATTATCTCGTGTATTTTATTGCAGTAGAGCAAACAGTAAAGCGTAGTTTGATGGAAACAAAATTAAACAATGTTTAGAATAAAGGCTATGGTAAAGGTTAAGACATGACGGTAAAAGCAGGCTTTTAAACCATCTCGAAGTAAAAAAAATATCCAGCCTTAAAAAATTTTTACTATATTATTACGTAGAGTCAAGGAAAAATATTCAAAGGTTTTGTAATGTTACATTCCGGAGATATTACTTAAAATAAAACACTTTCTGCTTGTAAAAAAACACGTGTCACTTACGTGGATATATATAAAAACAGTTCATTAAATGTTTTTTTTTTGGTATTTTATTAATATATAGCACTACACTCTTGATTGAGATTATCAGATTGATTACAAAAGTCGCATTCTGAAGGAACACAAGAGCTATTGGTGAGGGACCTCGTAATAATAAACAACTGTCAAGTGGTAACGACGACACCTGAGTTGGTGTCCCCCTCTCCTTACTTCCACTTCATCGTGAGGACTTTGAGTCACGGTACATTTAACATGAATCAGTTTTTCTACATGTTGAAGCTTCAGTGACACCAGAACTCGAGAAAAGTAAAGTTGGTCACGAGTTCGCGAATGGACTACCCAGCTACCACAGTCCCAACTGATAAGTCTGAACAAATGATTGAACACAACGGAATATCACTCAAGAATTACTCGAGGTTTGACAGATAACTTAATACCGGATGTTTCAAAAGTCACGCTCAACAACCTTTGTGGTTGAATTTTAAAGACAGATGAATTATGTTAACAAACATAATAAAGGACAAACAAGTCCGTTTTCCTGGACACACAATTAAATTCTTTTTACCAGATTAATTGACACTTTACGAAGAGTGTGGGAATTAATGTCCGATATTGCATGAAGGATGTTATTCTTAAGTTCATCAAGCGTATGGGGATTATTCCTGAAAGGGGACATTTTTCAGATATCCCCAAAGAAAAAAGCCTGAATTGACAAGTCCGGTAAACGAGATGGCCAAAGTCCTTTGGAAATGACACGATCATCTAAAAATTCAATTAAAACTTCCATACAGTCCCGTGATGTGTGACACGTTGCGCCGTCTGGCTGCAATCAAGTTTACCTTTCATCACTTTCAGCAAGGATATGAATTCCGTAATGATGTTTAGGTAGACGGACGGTCTTTTCAATGGACTTCTTTGTAAAGCAGTCTCCACATCTGCCATTTTCGTTTTCACTATGAACGCTCTAACTCAGGGATGGCAAACCAATGGAACGCGACACAATATTTTGGGCACACCACCGATTGAAACGGTATGCATTTTTGTTCAAAATAATAAAGTTTACGAAGAAGTATTACGAACAAACGTGAGTGATCGGTCACGGGGCAGTGGTTGATTTTTCAATCAAGGAATTTTCAACTAGATTTTTTCAATTGAAAGAATTATCGAAAACACTCGAGTTTATTATGTACCCTGATGTGACTTCATCTGATACTCGGAACTTGTACCAGTTCAATTGTTTGGAGATTGAAGAATTTAAAATACAACTGATTGATTTCCAGTCTAGATCAATATCGAGTCAAAAATTTCTTGAAACAAAGAAAAAGTTGGATTTGATTGAAACAGAAAAATTAGCAAGCAGTTTAAGTAAAAATGCCAGTAACAAAAGTTTGGGAACATGGAATTCGATTTCAGTGACAGTTAAGTATTTGAAGAAGAACATAGTTTCAGCTACCTATGTCTGCGAATCATTATTTTCAGAGATAAATAACATTAAAGACTCGCTTAGAAACTATTTTGCAGATGACTCTAAATTAGCATGCATTTGTAAAAGTAACATCTTACACAACCCTAAAGTAAGTTATTTGTCATTAATCTGCAACAACACAAGTCACACTAATGATACTTTAATTTGAATTACACGTATAACTAAAACATTTACTGCTATGCAGAGCAAAATGTATTTTTTCGTAGTAAATAAAGACTTCTGAGTTTGTTAGCATTTAGTTTTATTATTTTCCCAATAATCACAAGTCAAAATGATTTGACACGACACGTCTATACTTCATTAGACATTTCTTAATAAAGAATGGCACGTTGATCCATGAAGGTTCGCCACCCCTGCTCTAACTGATCGCTTCCTGTTTGCAACCGATCCTGTGTCAAGGAACCGTTGCACTAAACGTGTTATCTTTGACGCATTTGGTGCTGTTTCACATGGATATTTCTGATGAAAAGCATTTATCACACACCAATGAGATTTTATAGCGAAATAAATTTCCGCGATGGCTATTTGCTCTAGGAAAATATCATGCACCTCCCGCTATGCTCTACTGACTACAACTGACAAGTATTGCGAAACTGATGCATGATACATTCAAAACTTCTTATGAGGGAGCCCCTACTGCAAGCTAGTTACAAAAATCTCAACCAACCCTTTTGGTTTTTAAGCAACAAGGATTACCATGTGGATGTGTGTAACTTTTGAAACACCCGGTAGTTTCATATTGAGAATAGATAAGGAAGATAATTTTTAAACTGCTATATTACTCTTCTAACTTCCCTTCCACACCCGTGATGACTTATCTACATTTCTCAAGAAAAATAGCCATGCTGTTCCCAATCGGACATAGGTGTTATACACAGGTGTGCAAAAATTAAGGACGAAGTCGAAAAATTAGCATATCAGCTGAACGAAGAGGCAGAGCGGACAGAAAGACCAATCAGGAGATTAAGTAAGGTGATGTACGGTAGCACATGTGCAGATATGCAGGTAGACGTAATGGGGAGTGTCTGAGTAGTATAAAGCATGTTGTCGGTGTAAGATCAGTATTTCTGGCAAAGAGATTGCACGCCGTATAGCAGTTAAAATCACACCGAGTTGCTGCCTCAGCGAGAAATGGCGAATAATCAATCTGTTAGATGACATCTGGATGCTTTTACCCGAGGTCGAATCATTGGGAAGTTGGAGGAAGGCCGCAGTGTGACCAGTGTGGCTGCAGAGTTCGGAATTGCTCACAGCATCGTTTCACGACTTTGGAGACAATTTCAAACTACAGGAACAGCTATCCGGGGGTTCAGTAGTGGTCGACCACGAGGAACCACACCCGCAGATGACCGGTACATTGTCTTACAGGCCAGAAGAAACAGGCGGCAGACAGTGGGAGAAATCGCTAGACACACGACACAGGCGACTGGATGACCAATATCGCGTTTTACCTTGGCCAGAAGACTGCACGGTGGTGGTCTGTTTGCACGACGCCCTGTACGGTGTGTACTTTTAACGCCTGCCCATCGGAGAAGGCGTTCTCTGTGGTGCCGGGAACACCGGAATTGGAGAGACAATGAATGGGGACGAGTACTCTTTACAGATGAGAGCAGATTCAGTTTGAGTAGCGATTCTCATCGCATACTCATCTGGAGAGAGCGGGGAAGCCGCAATCATCCCTCGAACATCATTGAAAGGGACAGGTATGGAGGCCACGGTGTTCTCGTTTGGGGAGGCATCATGCTTGGTAGTCGTACAGACCTCCACATCTTCGACGCAGGTTCAGTCAACGGGACCCGTTATTGTAACGAGATTCTTCTTCCATATGTCCGTCTTTTTAGAGGCGCTATGGGTCTGCAGTTCCTTTCCATGGACGATAATGCACCATGCCATCGCACAGTAGCTGCCGAACAGCTCTTAGAGAGTGAGGATATTGAACGTATGGATTGGCCGGCACGATCTCCGGATCTCAATCCCATCGAGCATGTATGGGATTTTCTAGGCAGACGCTTGGCAGCTCGTACCTTACCTCCAGTAACGATTCGGGAGCTTCGATTGGCGCTGCAAGACGAATGGGCAGCAATGCCTCAACAACTCATTGACACCCTCATTCTCAGCATGGGCAGACGCTGTGAAACCTGTCTAGCAGTCAGGGGAGATCATATCCCCTACTAAAGACCGGATGTTTCTTGCTGGACACCCATCACAGGGATGTTTCGGCCTTCAGTCGCATTGCGCTCCATGCTACTTTTTCAATCAAGCTTCTTTTTATCCCTCTGATTTCTCTTTTAGTAAGTGTTGCTTACATTACACATGTCCTTACGTATTGGGGATCTTACGGTATTAAATATGTTGATTTGGAAAGCTTTTGTACAAAGTTATATTGAAAAAACCGTCTCGTCCTTAATTTTTGCACACCAGTGTAGTTTTAGGTAAGTAGAAGAGGTTTTGTCCGCGATACTGTGAAGCACAATACTTACGTATTACATCGTCAACCAATTTTACCAATTCAAAAGGACATCGCCTTTATCCTGTCATTGTTATTATGTTTAAAATTGCGTAGAAATAGTTCTCTCTTCTATTAGCTGCATACCTTGGCATTTAGCGACGTCTTTGGATTTGATGAAATTTGTCGACGGTATAAAACGCAGATAGCTTGAAGTCTTTAGCGTTTTGAAAATTAGACATTCTAAAAACAATGAATTGCAAAATTTTTAAAGTATTACTTCGTAAATTTTCAAAGCATTATTTAAAAACATCTTCATTGAGTTTTCATAAAATTCTTGTGTGTTTGTATTTTGTGAAAAATTCAAACTAAAACGAAAACTAATTTAAATATCCGACGTAATTTCAGATAATTCTAAGATGACACAAAAAACGGGAATTTTTTAACAATCTAGTAAAAAGCAAGAGTGATGAAAGAAAAATATATTAATATTAATAATTAAAACAACCTTTAAATTTGCCATGTTTATGAAACCTTAACGGAATTTGTCATTTTTTTAAACCTACGTTCTTTAGATATGCTGTCGTCCTGTACAAATGCATTCTTGAAATCTGCCGTTGAGATTCCTCACTGACCGCTACAACATCTTTTGAGAACGAGCACTTCTTGATTATCCTGTTGGTTTCTTTTTTAGGGCAAAGTTAGTAATCAAACTTTTTATCGCGTGTTTTGATGGGACGGCACCATGACATCCTAAATTGTAAAAACGTCAGAACTCCCTCTGTTCAGTTTCCAAACTATCGCTATTTTTATAAAACATTTTTATAGTTAATGCTCACTGTTGCCCGTTCCACTGACTCATGATTACTAAGATGGTAATTACTAAGATGGTAAAGTGTTTACTTGCTTAAGGTCACCATACCGCAATACTGCCACCTTCTCATGGCTGCCATCACGCACTTCAAAATTCACGTTGTTCTGTGTCACCATGTACATCAGGGGTCACCAACCTATGGCACGCGTGCCACCAGTGGCGCACGGTACAATTCTAAGTAGCACTCTACAAATTTGTAAATATTTGAGTGGATGGAAGTTGATAAATTCACAAAGGACCTTATTTGGCAAACATCTTCTGCATTATAGACATTTATGAAATTAAAAAAAAAAGGTGAAACCACCAGCTGTTTTATTTACAGTTGATTCGTGCATTATTGAATGTCCTTGCTTGAGAGTTTTAATTGTTTTAAGAGAAAAAAATGTATGTACTCTGCTTTCCGCTTTTGATTCTACCTATCTAAGTAAAAATTCTTTCCTCATATAAAAAACTATTTTAAGTCTGCAAAGAAATCGTTTAACAACCGAATACTCAGAATCTTGTCAAATTGAAAGTCACTCATTATACCCCTGATTTTGCGATATGGAAGTAGAGCGGTGCAAGGAGTATAGGGGTTTGGATTAAAATTTTTACTTATCTTTCTATTTAACTATAATGAAGAGAAATACATATATTTTTAGTTGTCTATTTCTTATTTTAATAAATATGTTTAAAAGATACATAATATATGTACAATTTGAAGTTTTTTTTATATTTTTGTTGAAGCAATAGTTATATTTCATTTTTTAACATAAAAATAAACAGCATATCTTTAAATGAGGCAAAGTTAACTTATAATAAAACTGTAAATCTATATTATTGATCTCTATTCTCTAACTCTGCATGCATTATCGCGGGAATCAAATTGTTTCAAACATGCGTAATGCGTGGCACGCTGATTCATATTGGTAGATTGGTTTGGCACTCCACAGCTAAAAATTTGCCGACACCTGCTGTACATCATACTAAAGCGGCGTTATCGCGATTGATACAAAAGCGGAGTAACCAAGCTGCGCTGAGGCATTTAGCCATGTTATGTAATATTGACTCATATTATGTACTATTAACTTTACATTAGCCAATTTAAATGGTACTACTACTACTTATTATTGGACTGATCATAGTTATTATATCTTTCTTCAGTAACCTGTTAGATCTGTAAGATAAAGTACCTATCTATACAGCTTAGAATAAAATATCGTAACACCGTGTATCACAAAAAATACTTAGATACGTTTGTGGCTATTCGCCCGAGTATTCGAAGATGGTTATTTCATAGAGCCTATTTTGAGTAAACATATAAAGTATGTATTATTGAATGTGACAACGAAGCCAAGTCGAGATCTCTATGTTATCTTTCCACATTGCATTAAAATTTTAAGAACAAGCCCATTGAATATTTTCAAGAAATATACATAAAAAAATTATCGTTGTATTATTTTAAGAAGCAACATGCAGCGAATGTAGATGCATTAGCAGCCACTTATCACATTTCACAATTACGAACAGTTTTAAAAATTATAATATTAGATTAACTAATAAGAAATACCTTATATAAATGAATTTATCTCATCAGGTATTGATGGGAGGCCAGATTTGTTCCTGTTAAGAATTCGCCCCTGAAATGGCTTGGAATTTTTATACGAGCCCCCCCTGACTGGATGTGGTGAAATTTCTTTTGGTGGGGTGCGTCAAAAAAGTTCACTAAACCCATAAATTTTGAGATGGTGTAACACTGCACCGGCCTCGGGACCAATCAGAGAAATTATGCTGGACAAGACAAAGAGTCCAGCTCTAGGATTTTTGGGTGACGAGGTGCTGAATAAAAACGGCACGCGCCCGATTTTAGATAGAGAGAGACGATCCCAGAGTTATACAGAAGAACCGTACTCCGAGATTCCGGGCGTCAACCATGTCCATCCCCCAGCACTCTCCCTTCTCAAGCTAAGTTAATTATTTTGATCTTCTTGTAAAAGTAAATTTCTATATGCGTGTGCTTAAAATAAATTTGTCTTAAACGTAAAAAGTTCGTTCTGTTAAATTATTGATTTTTGTTTATTTTACTGTTAATTTATGTATTCTAGTTTATTTTAATTATGGTTATGATGCGACGTGAAATCAGGAAACTGGGTCCACAATTTAGAAAATGAAGAAAAAAAATTGCTTTTTAGAGGTTTAGAGAATCATTTTGATGAGTTTGTGAATTACTTTAAATCAATACGTTGAATTAATTGGAACGTTCAGAATGATGTTGACTAGTTAAGTGAATTTTTTGTAGGGAATTGTGTTGTTGAATTATGTGAAGCAGTTGCTAAATTTTTTTGGTTGAATTACTTTACTGCAAATGTGTTGGCACTCAGATCATAGGTTGCATTAACAGTTTTATGTGTTTACAATTTTTTTCCTACATTTTCAACTGCATTTGGGATTTCTGGAATTCATTTCTCAATATGGAAATTCGCATGTATTGAATGTAGAATTTTTTTTTTCTCTAAACTTTTTTATGTATTAATCAAATAGTTACATTCTTTAAATTCGGATTTGTATTGCTTGTTTTTGTTTCGATTGTACATTCTATTTCTTGTGTTGGCAGTTGCGGGCATGAGCAAATCGTTTGCGCAGGGAATGGCATGTGAAATTTTTTGGCCTTTGTAAACACTGGGGGTGCATCCTGATCACATGCACACTCATCGTTTGCAATTCTAAATTTAATTTGCAATAATTGTTTTAAATTGTAATCAATGCTTTTAGTGAATTTTCTTTGAAATTTCTTAGGCTATTGAGCATTGTCAAATGTTACAAGAATTTTTGTTGTTGTTGTCTAATACAGGCACATCATATTATTCATGTCATAATTTCGATGTTATATGGTTATATATTGTGTTCGTTTTCTTAGTGCTACGTTCTTATTGATTATGCGTGTTTCCCTTGTAATTATTTCTTTATCACATATTTTTTTAAAGTTTGTATGTGTGGTTATTGTGAGTATCAAAGCTATGATATATGTATGTTTTGAATTTACTATGCGTTACTTGACTTGATATTTTTGAATTTAGTGTCTCACTATTAATTAAGATTATTCAATTTATTCTATTTTTTATATTATATATATATATATTCCTTGTGAATTGTTCGGTGACCCAGGTCTCAACTCAATTTTTTTTGTTCGTAAGATGAATTTAATTTCAGTTGTTTTATTGTTGAATTTTTCCCCTTTTCCCTCACAGCGTTTGGGGAATTGGGATTTAACTTTGAAAAATTTGCTTAATAATTTCCCCCCCTTTTTTCTGATGCATTTTCAATTGCAAATTAGGGGTGGACGCGTTTGGTGCTTGGAGTCTGCGGGGGATGTCAGCTGGGGTCGAGTTTCTCTTTTCTTCACACTGGTTTTGGTTCTATTACTAATAAGGTTTCCCTAAGAGATATTTTTTTCTCTTGTAGGGTCGATGGAACCTCAACATTCAGCCCTTACCAGAGCCTCACAGGATCACCGAATTTTCTTCTCATCGGGGAGAAATGTCAGACTTTTAATGTGTTGCCCCACCAGATCACCGAACTTCTTCTCAGTATCGACACATCAACTATTTTTGCTAATCGGAACCCACAGGATCGCTGCATTTTCTATTCATCGTGGATAAATTACAGACTTTTGGATGTGTTGCCTCACCAGATCACCGAATATTTTTTTCTCAGTATCGATATATCAACTATTTTTGCTAATCGGAACCCACAGGATCACCGAATTTTCTTCTCATCGTGGAGAAATATCAGACTTTTGATGTGTTGCCCCACCAGATCACTGAACTTTCTTCTCAGTATCGATACATCAACTATTTTTGCTAATCGGAACCCACATGATCACCGAACTTTCTTCTCATTACGGAACATTAACTTTTTAAACTGGTTATGTTTTTTTGTGCTGTGTATTTGAGAGAGGGGAGGAGTGATGGGAGGCCAGATTTGTTCCTGTTTAGAATTCGCACCTAAAACGGCTTGGAATTTTTATACGAGTCCCGCCTGACTGGATGTGGTGAAATTTCTTTTGGTGGGGTGCGTCAAAAAAGTTCACTAAACCCATAAATTTTGAGATGGTGTAACACTGCACCGGCCTCGGGACCAATCAGAGAAATTATACTGGACAAGACAAAGAGTCCAGCTCTAGGACTTTTGGGTGACGAGGTGCTGAATAAAAACGGCACGCACCCGATTTTAGTTAAAGAGAGCCGATCCCAGAGCTACAGAAGAACCGTACTCCAGGATTCCGGGCGTCAACCATGTCCATCCCCCAGTACCCTCCCCTTCTCAAGCTAAGTTAATTATTTTGATCTTCTTGTTGTAAAAGTAAATTTCTATATGCGTGTGCTTAAAATAAATTTATCTTAAACGTAAAAAGTTCGTTCTGTTAAATTATTGATTTTTGTTTATTTTACTGTTAATTTATGTATTTTAGTTTATTTTAACTATGCTTATAATGCGACGTGAAATTAGTAAACTGGGTCCACAATTTAGAAAATGAAGCAGTTAAAATAGCGTCGCATCAGTATACATCTCAAACTTTAAAAACGTTGTCTTTAAGCGACTGCATAGTGAAATGAAATGACAGAGAACATCGGGAAAAAAATCTTGTAAAATAGTATCCAAAACTCTTCTTCCTTTTCCATGCAATTAGACGGGTCTAACATTGCAGATAATGCTTTAGTGATGGCATTTGTAAATTTTTATGAAAACAATACATTATAAGAAATGCTATTTACATTAAATTTCACAAATACAAGATAATCTATATTTAATTCGGTAACATCCTACATTACAAAAAATAGAAATACTTTAAATAGTATTATTGAATGTGACTACTGATATTGCTTCACAGAAGGTAGGTTGCTATCGAGAATTTGTTGCTTATTTAAAGGAAGAAAAACTTTATGCATTTATTGTGTGGTTCCCACAGTTACGCCTTTCTTGAGGCTCGGTTAAGTGTTACTTTTTATCAACAGGTGATGGTTGTGGCCCATGTTTTACTTTCAGGTGCCAAATCTAGCTTTGTTATCAAATACAACGGAAACACGTCTTTTTTATCTGTAGTAAAAGGTAATTACACCAATATACTTCGAATTGCTTAGATACAAATTTTTGTATTAATATTTAAATAATTGTAAAATAGAAAAATATTAATTATACTCTATTAATGTGGCTTGTAAGACCCGGGTTTCCAAATTTCCAATGTTATCTTGGTCTAAAGCATTTCTTCCTCCCCTCCCCCTCTCCCATTTACCCTTATGTTGCGGCCCGCGTGAAATAACTGACATATGTATGCGGACCAGCAGAAAAAAATATTGAGTACCCTTGAGATGGATCCTTCCAAAACTGAAAACGCTTAACACTATTTCTTAAATCTCTAAATGTGAAACAAGTTACAGCCCTCGAACCCATTAAAAACTTCATTCATCATCACTGTCCTCTGAGTGTCAAGCCTCTACCTACGCAATAATGTTTTCAAAAGTATCATTTTTTTCTCTCATCTCTTAGAGATTAAAATCGCTTCCTTTACCTTCTTAGCCACATCGTAATTTAGTTAACAATATCTCTCTGCATAAAAGAACAATAGTTTACGGGAACGAAGAGGATAAATTGCAGGAAAAAAGAATCCGAGATTGTGGTAATGGAATCCACTTAAATGAGCTAAAAATTCGTCTATTACATAAAGAAGGTAATCTTGGATGAGTAATGTTATGAAATAACTCCTTCGTCGCCAGTCTGTGATGTTATTAACTGATACCTTGATAGAGAAATTTGTGTAACGTTGTGTTTAATTCATTGGATGATGATTATCTTAAGCGTATTTCCCTGAAAACAGTTACAATACCTTAAGCCAGTGTTTCTCAAACTTTCAATATTTGCGACCCAATATCCAATCATAATTTTCTTCGAGCCTCCCTCCATAAAATAACAATGTATTGAATTCAATAATACTATACGATGACACTAAAACTACAGTACGACTTACCTCTGTAAGTGCCACCAGTGTATATAAACGTCTCCCTCAGCCAGTGTGTTAATAGCCCCGGACGTATATACACGTCATTCCATACTATCTTTTCTATGAACTGCTATCCATAAAATTATTCCGAAGGCTTTGGAATGCAATAAAATGACCTTGACAGTGTTTGCGAAGCATTTACTTGTTTCAGAGTATATTTGCTTATCTATTCCTCTCAATACACCATACACGCTGGCCTATGTGTTAAACAGTAACACGGAGAGCGAATCGCGTAACTTTTAATCGACAGTTAAGGTATCCGACTAGGTTCGTAGATAAATTTTTCAAAAATTGATTTTCTGAATATTTTTATTGTAAATAGGCATAAAAATAATCATAACTATTAAATAACTAACATGTATCGCCCTTTTTTTGTAAAAAATATTTTTTTAGCAAAATATAGCAAAATTTTTTAAGTTAAGAATGACGAAATAAATAAAAATAAATTATGCAATTTTAACGTCATTGATATACTTTTTGATCCCACTGAAGTGTCACAATCCGCAGGATAAAAAATAGTTTAAGAAATAAATATTTTATTAATATTTAAATTTGATGGTCAAGATTTTTCGTCAAAATTGCTGCATGTTCTAAGCTAAAAATGGCTGTAAAATGCGATTAAATGTAGCTGTCTTAAAACCTGCGGTTTGTTACACCCTGAAGGGCCCATAGCATACATGTTATAAATTTCTTTGCATTTGATTGGATTATTTAGCAGATATCCCGTTTTTCATGCACAAATTATCATGAAAAGTTCATTCTTCAAAAAAAGAATTAAAAAATATTTTTATTAGTTAGATAAAGTAAATGCTATAAAAAAAACTTTTAAATCCCTCTAGTTTTATGTATTAGTTCTTCCTCAATAATTAATTTCTTTTTTCCCTAATGACCCAAACAACACCAAACATCAAACACCTAAAAGGCACTTTTCAACCTAGTCGGATACCTTAAGGGATTATTTATAAACAGTACAAATTAACAAGCGTTAGTTTATGAATATAATTTTTTATATGACAAGCCCATGGGGTCACTGGTAATTAGTAAACTTTTTCATTACTTAGTCTTGTTAAATTAATTATAAAATACATTATGCAACACTGTTACAATCATAAGTGAATTATATCAGTGTAAATGTTAGTTTTTCTTCACGAAGTTAATAATTTTTTTAAAATAATGTTTTGTTTTCAACTTTTCAAAATGCTCGCCCCCCCCCTTGAAGCACTGCCTTAAGCGCGAAAGGTTATTGATAAAAACATACCTACGCATAAATTCTATCACTCGCTGTTAGTTTTTCAAAGCTTGATAAAGAGAAATACCAGTAAAGTAGAACGCCGTTTACCCGAACGTTTATTATCCGGAACGTCAAATATCCGGACCAGAGTTTTTTTCTTTTTTGTCAACTACATGTACTGTATATGAACACGTTTTCGAACAGTGCAATACCCAGCATTTGTTTCGCTTGAGGCCAAAAGTGACGGGAAAACCCAAACCCAAGATCAGGGATATTTGGGGAATTTCAGTTGTGTGATTTGGAAAACATCTGCCTGTAGTAGAAACATGTAGAAACCAAGATGGCATGCGATGCAGAAGACTGTGGATTTCAAATGCTAAATGATGACGGGATTGTGACTTTCGTGCAAGAAGAATCCGACCCTGTCGACGATGAAACGGTTGAAGACGAGGACAACAACAACGACGAGAGTAGCAAGGATCTATCAAATGTTGACGCGTTTTCTGCGTTAGAGACAGCTATGGAGTGGTACGAACAACAGAATGCTGTCCTACTCAACTACTGCTGCTCAAGAGAATCAGAGACCTTGAAGAGAAAAAACGAAGGCTTACAACAATAAAAGCGAAAAGTGTGATTATTTTCTGCAGTAAAGGTAAAATTGTGATATTTTGAACCCAGTTTGCTTTTTCTTCAAGCACGTTTCCCGCATGTGATAGTTTTCAATATTCGTATAGTGTCCGGTTTCATAATTCTGCATTTGGTGTGGTGTGGTAGTTAGGAGGGGTGCCAGCTCAGGTGTCATCCACGCCACTTGAGCGTGGTTCAAAATTACGTGGTCCGTCGCCAAAAGCCCTCGTGTCGCTGAACAGTGCGACGTTAATATTTCTAAATCATTCATATACTGCATGGATCGCATTCGGTTTTCGGTTATCCAAACAATCGCGTATCCGAACGGTGTGCGGTCCCAATTTATTCGGATAAATGACGTTCTACTGTAATTGTTTTGTTTCTTAAGGTACATGTCCCGCAAATAAATGTGGCTGCGGTAACCTAGTGGTTATGGTCATGAACTTGTAGCCGCAGTGTCACGCGCGCGGGCGTGAGTTCTGGTGCCAATGAAGACCCACCTCGTAGAGGAGCTGATGTACTTTAAATCTGTCTCCTTCGATGATTCTCAATTTCTTGTTAATGTTGTTGTTGTTGCGGTGCACTTTTAACAATTTCGAAATTTGGTGTCGAACAAACAATAAAATACGTTTAACTCTTTCATGCACTGAATTTTTGAAAAAAATTCAGAGGAAATAATTACAAATACAGTCGGACCTCTAAATAAGGAAGTCCCTAAATCCCGGAAAAAAATTCGTTACATGGAAAATTCGTTATATAGAGGTTGATCTTTTAATAAACTTAATAAACCACATAAAACAAATTTTAAACTCATAAACACTATACATTAAAAAAAGTAATTACTCACACCTTTTTAAAAATTAATATATGTTTATTTTATGTATCTTACCCATCAAAAAAGAAAGAAAAACTGCTAGTAAAGCAAGAAAAAAGAATGTCGAAGTAATCACTGTATTTTCAAAATAAGAAAATAATTTTATACTATAATTAAATGAATTTTAAGGACATTTTATAATTTAAAGCACACAAGTAATATTAAACACATACATAATTTCATTATTAGATCAATGAGGGGGAAAGAGGATATCGAAGATGTTTCTAGTAAACTGGGCAGTGGGGGTTAAAGTTTGCACTTCTTAGATGAAACGTCCAGAGCTCTATTGCTCTCGGCGAGTTAGGATCTAATAAAACCAGTTAAAGATTTGACAACCATAAAATGTGATAAAGTGAGATTAACTTGAAATTTTTCCTGAAATACTTTAAAAATAGGGAGAACAAAAATTGAATCTCAAAAGAAAAAGTTCGTCATATAGAAAATGCTTTTCACTATAGAGAGGTTATTTAACGAATAAAATCGTGAAATGTTCAAAGTTCCAGGAAAAAGTTCGCTACATAGAAAAATTCGCAAAATAGAGGTTCGACTGTATTTTAGATAAACCTCACGAAACTACAATTATTGATTAAAAGTTGGTACATATTAACAATATTAAACACTTTTTCAAATAAAAGGTGTTCAAAGTTTTAAAAAATAGGTGGCACACATTTTTTGTACCACCACACTTCAAGCAGCATGATAGTTCTCGAAACATGATTTGTTCTTCCCTAGGCACAATGGAACTTTGCTTACACAACACATTCATTCTGTACGAACTTGGATTGTTTTTGTTCTGCAAGCAGCACATCATCTTCTCGTGGATCTTTCTGGCTGGTAGGCAGAACTCTCCAAGCGTGTTTTTTTTAGATATAGGATTTCTTATTCTTGATTTGAACACTTCTAATGGTTGTATGACATTTATTTCTTGAAATAACAAATGCAGAGCTGACAAAATCTCTGGATACATCTCGCCTGAAGTCCTTTAAGCACAACTTTGGGAGATTTATTTCCCGATAGGTGACATATACATTGACTACACTGGAACTCAGAACTCATTCAGGACATTTGTATAATTTTCTGTGTATGTACTATTATTTAATAAATTTTATTATTATTTTAAAAAAATGTAACTTAAAAAAATTCTATCTGGCACAATAAACATGTCCATTATTGCGAATAAATAAGCAGAATGCATTTTGTATTTGTGAAGAAGATGACCTCCAATAGCGTGGTGGTACATTTTATGAACTCTCATATTTTCAGACTAGCAACACAAACAAAAGAAATGAACTTACCTGATTTGTATCAAATATCACAAGAATCACTTTCATTTACACTTAAAAGTACACAACACAGTCACCTCCAAAAAAGTATTTCTCAATAGGCTTACAGATGATCAAAGAAGGAACTACTGCAAGAACCCATGACATACAATTAACTTCTGGGATCTTTTGGAAACTTAATATGAGATCTATTTGTGACGGATTTCGTAATTTTGAATCATGGTTAAGTCTCGAGGCAGCTCAAAGTCTCCAAGTTGGCGTTAGGTCGAAGTTTGGAGAAAAAGGTTTCAGGTCACATGTTGTCCTCTTCACTTAAGCGAAGCTGAAAATTACAAGGGGTGTCGGCAATGTCTCTCATTTAGTATCATGTGCGATTTTAATAAAAGATCAAATTTAAGCCCAGCGTAGAATGATGAAAAGATGGTTAATATCGATTAACAAGAAAAATAATCGAAATGGGGGAAACCACTTGGACACTCCAGAGATGGATGGGCTAGTTTAATTGCCATAAAAGCAATATTTGGATAAGACTCACTAATTAATTCGCTTAGAATTAAAATAATCAAATATATCTGTAATCCTGAAGCAAGATTAAGGGTAATGGCTGGTTGGATTATTTATGAAGCAAGGGCCACACACACAGTTCTGGCCATGCTCTGTCAAGCATTTATTAAAGGTATTCAGATAAGTTAAAAATGTAGAATGTTCGTTAAGAATAAAGTAAATGATGAGAGACAAAATCTTTTTTTAAATATAAATGTCAATTCATAATTTAAAGAAAGCAAATACCTTCCAGAGTGGAGGTTTCCCACACCAAGTTAGTCTAGTTTCAAGTGGAAGAATGGAAGAGAGACAATCAAATGATGACATACCGAACATTCAAGTAAAACACAACGTATAGTGTACGAGACAAGGCAAGACGAGCACTCGAGAGCGCTCTTACCAAAAAGTAGGACCCTGTAAGTGAAGCGGCAGTGTCCATCGCTTTTTCTACGATTTGCACAGGACCAAAGAGAGGTTGTTGGTTGAATGTATGTACGATGGTATTTTTCAATTCCTACACTACTAACTCATACTCTCTATATATTTATTTATTATTTATCTTGGTGGAGTTTCAATCGTTAATAAAATACATTTTAAAGCGCTCCATTGAGCTGAAATTTAATATACATGATTATTTTGAATGATAATAGAATAATTTAATTATAATTAATAAAAATTAATTGATAAAACTAATTATTTAAAGAATTACAAATACAGCCACGTTTGTATCATTTTTGGCGATTTAGCGACCCTTTCGGCGACTTGTGTCAAAACTTGAAAAGGTTTTTTTTCGCATGTTATAAAGCATTCAGTTGAACTGAAATTTTATATACAAGTTTGTTTTGGATGAGAATACGATAATTTAACGATAATTAACAAAAATTAATTGCCACTTAATGTGGTGATTCTGTCCTATGTATATACATAATTATATTAATTGTAACTATTTAATAAAAAGTAGCTAAAATAAAATTTTTCTTTGTTGGTCTAAGTAGGAATTGATTTTAAATTTTTTTTATATTACTTGTGTGTGTGTGTGTGTGTGTGTTGCAGGTTAAAACACAACTATGGTTGCCGAACGTTTAGCCTAAAGAGGGCTTCACTACTTGTTTCAGGTCAGTTAGAGCAGTGATCCCCAACCTTTTTATCGCCGCGGACTTGATAATTTTTCCGCGGCTCCTCTAAGGGGACTGGATGTTGATTGTTTATATTTTAGATTATTTAGATTTAATTACTTTAGTTTGTATTTAAATATGCATTCAGAATAAAATACAGCTACACCAAAAAATGATTATAAAGTGATTTAACATGGAATTATAAGGTGGTTTCCTGAAGCACAAACCCGAGAGAAATACACCAAAGTAAATAAAATAGAAAACATTTAATTTTCCTTGAGTGGGATGGGGTCCACTGAGTTGGAGCAACAAGGGAATGAAGTCGCTGGGTTGCACATTTAGCAGCAATATCTGCCTGCTTGTTTGCTTGCTTGAATGCCTGAGTAACTAGGAATTCAGCAGAAAAGTATTCTGCATCCCATACTAATGAAAGTTTAATGCAGTAGTAGGGAATGCTAGGCAGCACGAGCGAACTTAACCGTTCAACGCCATTCAACCAATTTGAAGCACGATCGAACGCAGCCGGTAACTGGAAGGGTTAGTGGCGTAATGTACTCCCCGCATCGTGGGTGGGCAGGGTTCTATTGGACCCAAAGCCTGACTTTCGCCAAGTACCTACCTTTTGTACAACTTTGGGTCAAAAATCTGATTTTGCAGGGAGCACAAATGTTCTCCGTCACGCTACTGGGGAGGGTGAACAAAGCGTTCCTCTTTTTTCTAAGACAAGGCCTTTTCATCAAATTTCATCTTCATTTTATTTATAATCGTAATTTTATTTATATCAAAATAATTTTTTCTTTTTATTAATTCTCAGTTATATTCTAAATTTTAAATATTATTCATAAAACAGGGCAATTTTTCAAAGCGTTTTAATGTCATTTAAAATGTCCTGAAAGGAGATGAAGGCTCTGAAGAACTAAGATCTCCCACTCTACCACACTACAAAAATGCGATAGTAGAACATCATACACAAGAAGATGGCTTCGATTATGAGACAGGTATTTTTTAAGAGTATTGTGCAAGTAGCAGGATGAAGGAAGCAAAGTGCTCATATTAGTTGACAGTAAGGTTTGAAAATAAGAGATCATTTATGCGCCCCCAGAGATGAGTCTCTAAGTGCAGGGACGTCTTAAGGCAAGGGCCAACTGGGTATCGGGCCCAGGCCCTCGGCTGCAATGAGAACCTTGTCTCGTTCTTAACTCAGCCTTAATATCATAATTCGAATAATTGCAACGATCAAATGTTATTTCCGGTTGTATTTTCCAAAAAACTTCGAATTTCGGACGATGTGTCAACTGGCTACATGTGATAACTGTCGTCTACTTTCAAGCTTAGAGCTACCACCATACACCATCATTATTCATTCAGTCAAAAAGCGACAGTCAGTCGAGTCAATTTGTACGATTGTAAGTCATTCACATTTATTTCGGGTTATTGTTTGTAAGAGTGTTTGACGACGTATGCTACGTGCTATCTACATTTAAGAGTCACAGCTGGGGTTACACTTGTGTAGGGGCCAGAGCTTACTTTTGAGTAAGAGCCAAGGGCCTCATGAAGTCCCTGTCTATATGCACCAAAGCCAGTAAGTCGTATGGAACACAGAAAATACCATTTGAAATCTTGCGGTTTTAAACTTTGTATTCACATAAAGGAAGTACACTCACTTCCAAAAGTTAAGCAAGGAGAGGAAAATGCTAGTTTCCGGAAGCCAATCAGAATTGAAGAGGATGCAATTCGCTGCAGAGGTAGATGGAAGTATGCAAATATGTTAGGTAACAGCCAATCGTGCTTTCATGTCAAAAAATATGCAAAAAGGGCAGTCTTATAAGAAGCCAGCTTTATAAAGGGTTACAGAAGTTGATTGTAAGTGCTGATAGAAGGTGTTTAAAACTTTTGTACAATTTGTTTTCAAGACATGCGTGTTTCTATGACTTCCAGAAAACGAATGGAAGATTCTGAGCGCTGGTGTGCTGTGGGGCGCATTGAAGCAGGACAGTCGATCACAGATGTTGCTCTTTTCTTCGGCGTTCATCATTCTGTAATTTCACGTTTATGGAAACAATTCCAAACCCCACAGACGGTTGTCCGAAGACCAGTAGGTGGTTTCCCAAGGGTTACAACCCCCGCGGAAGTTTGATATATTGCTATAGTAGCCAAGTGGAATCGCAGAGCGACCTCCACACGTGTGACATCTATGGTTGCAGCGTCCATTGGTAAGGCTATATCTGCAGCTAAAGATTACATATGAATTGATTGTATGCCCGCGTACCTCGAGTTTCTGTTCCTCTATCCGTCAAATCAAGAGGGGCATGATTAAAGAGTTGTCGGGATCATGGCAATTGAACTGTGTCTGACTGGGGAAATGTCATGTTTACTGATGAGTCAAGATTTGCTCTGGAGCCAGATGATAAGTGTATAAGGATATGGCGTAAAAAAGAAACACGCAATCAACCCCAAAACATCACCGAACATCACGCATTCCGAGACAGAAGCATTATGGTGTGGGCAGGAATTTCATTAGGATACCGCACCGACCTGCACATCTTTAAACTGGGTTCTGTGACGGCTGTCCGGTATCGAGATGAAGTCCTAGAACCCATTGTGAGATTGTACGCTGCATTAGTTCGCCCTACTTTTTTTTTAATGGACGATAATGCACACGTCCCCATAGAGCTGACATCGTCGATGACTACCTGGAGAGTGAAGGAATTGTGCGTATGGCGTGGCCAGCATATTCGCCCGACCTCAATCCAATTGAAAATCTTTGGGATGCTCTCGGCCGTGCTGTATCTTCACGTTTCCCACCTCCAGCCACTTTTATTGAGCTGGAAACTGCTCTACAAGAAGAATGGCGATTGCTTAATTCTGCGGTGGTTGACCACCTAATTGAAAGCATGGTCAGAAGGTGTAAACTTTGTATACAGATGAGGGGGGATCACATACCTTAATAATGCTTTTTTTCCTTTTATGCTGTTTATTTTCACTTTATACATAATTCTGTTTAAGTCTCCAGCATGACATTATCTGATAACTTACAAAAATTTAATATTGTTTTCATTTCTGTATATAATTATTGATTTTGTTTTATGTATAAATATATATGCTACTTTACTGCCAAATTTTGTGTCAATCAAAGCAGTATTTGTTGATTTTTTTGTATTTTACACCTTCGTGCTTAACTTTTGGAAGTGAGTGTAAATTCGTGAGGGTTTTATTTAACTGCAAGATATATTCCGTTCAAGGGCGAAAGATTCACCCCCGCATTGCGGAGGAGCCTAGGATTCTAGGAGGCCGAAAGCCCTGCCTGATGCTAAGTACGTACCCATTGTAAGATCCTGCTTGGGGCGCAAAACCCGACTTTGCAGAGGGGTTTTAATAGTTTCCGTTACGCCACTGAGTCCGTTTATCCCCAACACCTAGTGTTCTTACAAATTAAGAATCATTTTAATTCATAAGCAGTTTTCCTATCTTAATTTTTTTTGAATTAACAAATTCGCTTATTATGTATTAAAATAAATTAAATATGTTTATGCAGAAAGATGGAAAGAAATAATTATTGCTGTACAAATGAATGGTTATACGCAGTCGAGGAAGTGTTCTTTTTGGGATTATTTCTCAGTTTAAAATCTGTTTTTAGTTAAGGTCTTTGTTTTGGCCTTGTAACTCGTCCTTGGTTTTCTTTTGATACAAAAACAAATCTCAAAATGTTCTTTTGTGGCTGATTAATTTCTCCTATGTATACGCTGAAACCTTACAGCAAACACGAAGTTCTCAAGAGAATTTATAAAACCTACAAGAAGGCACGGGATTTTTACAATATAATATTAATATTTTCATTACCTCAATCCTTAGAGGAAGAAGAGCCATCAACGATTATGGAAACTTGAAAATTACTATAGTTGGCATTAAGAAAAAATGAAAAGTTATAATTGAGTATCAGCATTGAACATAATTTATCATGTTTAATGAACATCACAAAAAGAAAGTACTTACTGAACTAGCAGAAGGCACAAGAGACCTTTAGAATCAAATGAATATTAGCACTTTCCTCTTAGAGGAAAAAAGAGATTTTTCCTTGATCATTAAATTACCCGAAATCGAAACTATGGAAAATCTCATTCTTTTTCTCCCCCCCCCAAGACTGTTCGATACTCAAAACAGAAAATTAAATAGACAAATTAAAAATACATTTTTCGCTCTTTGATATAATGTATAAAAGAAATTTCTCGTGTTCTTTTTAACTATGATGGTTTTAACAATGCAATCAAAGAAAACATACATTTGGCGATGACCCGGAGTGATATTAAGTTAATTTTTTTTAAAAAAAAGATTATATCTCTATTATATCTATAAGACTTGATCCCTGTTGTGGTATCCTCTCCTTTGGGGATACCCTTTCTCCGCTATTCACGCGACCTATGTCTTCGGCAAAGGAAAGAAGAACCACTAAATTCTGCCATTCTATAATCAGTTCTATAATTTATATATATCATACAGCAACAATACAAGTCTAAGAGGATGCTGATCAAGAGTGAGTAGACGCAACACGTATTACTGATAATTAGCGCAATTAACAACTGAATCTATATTTATGTATTAATTCCTAACTTAATAGCATCCACACTAGCCCTATAGTTTAGATAAATTACCTTACCGCTATTTCCTGGATATACAGCTACGGTCCATAAAACGTCAAGTCAGACTTTAATCTGGCTGGCTCTGGATTAAGCAATGCTCCGTTGGTCTCGGACCCACTTTTGGCTTATCTACACCCGTTACATGTTTTGGCCCCGTTAGGCCAACTCCGAGAATGAAAAATCCTCTTCTAGACTTTATCTCACTTCACTTAGCGATCACTTCTAGCATTACTTCTCCACTTAGCGATCAAAACTTTACCTAGCGATCTTCGCGAATGCTAACCTTCTAATATATTTGATTCCTTATTTGCATAAACACGTTCTCTTCTTGAGTTGGTTGGAAAGAATTGCCATTCTGGCCCCAAGGAATCCCAAGAGGACAATCAGTGGAAGTCGCGATAAAGCCCCGTCACACTGGTAAACACAAAAGCAGGAAAATGTTAAATATGCTTAATGGACCGTTATCACTCCCTGATACTGCACGTGGAATATTGGCGAACAGCCTCGTAAGTTTGAACCGTGTTCATTGGCCGCAGAATCCTAGAAGTCAAGGTCACGGACTCATGACTGGCGTATCATGAGTTCGAACCTGGTGCCACTAAAGACCCGCCATGTAGAAGGGCTGATGCTCGTTAAATTTATCGAGGATCAAAGGTCCTTCCCTTGGCGTGGTGGGAAATCAGGAAAGAGTGAACCAGCTCAAGTAGCGTCGCTGCCACTTGATCATGGTTCAAAATTGTGAGGTTCGTTGCCAATAGTTCTCGCGCAGCATTATCGTGATACGTTAATATAACTCTCACTGAAGAGTGTTCACACGACAGTTATTGGCGTCGGACCTTGTAATTTTGAACTGAGATCAGACGACGAGGTCAACTGAGCTGGCACCGCACTCTTCAAACTTCAACACCACCAGGTGGCGTAGCGGAGAATATTAGGGTGCCCCTGCAAAGTTAAGTTTTGGACCCCAAGCCGCATCAGAAAGGATTGCTAAGCCATAGCATTAGGCTTACCCGTCGGAAGGCAGGGGTGAACGTTACGCTACTGAACAGCACGCCAGCTGGAAGTCCTTAATCCTCTGTAGATTTAAACAGCATCAGACCCATCTATATACACGAGGGATGGGCAGACTTTTCCAGGGTACGGGCTACTTCTAATTTTTTCAAGGTGTTGCGGTCCTCCCACTGGCGTAGGTGTAATGAGTTAAAAGAAGGTACATAATACAATCAGACTTCTATTTTACGAATTTCTCTATTTAGTGAATTTTTTCCAGGAACCAAGAACATTTTATGGTTTTCTTTGCAAAATAACTACCAAATAAAGCAAGGCATTTTCTACTTAATTCTCTTATGATTCGATTTTTTTCCTCCGTATTTTTAAAAATATTTCTGGGCCTTCGTACGATTAAGTGATTATTAGGTCCTAGTGAAGGCGGTCGAAGAACAAGCGGCTGATCGGTATCGTACCGCGCTTCAACGCCACAAGTCCAGGTTTCAAATCCCGTGAAGGAGAAGGTTGACTCAGCCTTTCATTCCTTCAGTGGGACAATAAATGATTACCAGGCTTACTTGGGAACCAAACACTGGGGTGTTCGCGTCAGGCTGCCCACCTGATCGGAACATCTGCTCATTAATCTTAGTGCGTAAGGTCATGAAAACTGAGAAGGGCACAGTAGGCATCGGTCATCAAGGACAGTTGCGCCACTGAGTTGAGTTGAGTAAAGGCGGTCACCCCAAAATGTCTTGGCGGTCCACCGATCGATCGCAATTGACTAATTGCCCACCTCGGACATACACTATAGATATTCAATGGCACCAATCTAATCTATAAACTCAACAACGCTGACCTCGAATTTGCCATCATCGTCACTCGGGTACCATGGCTACATCCTGTCATGGTTCTGTACGAGTTAAGAATATTAACTTAGTGTAGTAACTTCAGTAGTAAAAATATCTTCTTAGTACATTAAAGAAATAAAAAAACGTGTTAAAATAGTAAGTAGCTGGTTTGAAGTAACGTTATCCCCTATTCCTGGCACAAGGACGATTGGCAAAGAACCTCATTGACTCCAGTCTCCACTGGTTTCTCAATTTCTACCATTAGCTCACACTCTCTATATATTTATTTACCAGCTGGTATACCCGTTCTTCGCACGTGTGAACGGAAAAATTGAACAACACAGATTGAAGGATGAAGAAGTTTTTAATGAGTTAATTTTACATGAATTGCAAATTAAACAAAAAAAAGCTTTTTTACATATCTCAGCCGAACAAGAAAAAGAAAGGGAAAAAAAAAACTTTGTTAAATTTTCATTCTGTAGATCTAATAGGTGATAAAAAGGATTTTTTTTTATTTATAACTCCCCGTAACTATTGAGGGTTGACATTTGAAAATACCTCCCTAAGCTGATCTCTGCTCATCAAAAGTAACACATTGTTAAAAGTTTTGTGTAATGAACGCTTAAAATATAGTGTGAATAATTTATATTTGAAAGTGTAATACATTAATATTACTTTCTGTTGTATTTATTTAATGTTAAAATTGTAATATTCGTAAGCAACGCTGTTTCTATAATTATAATGGCAATTCAATGAAAAACATAGCGAAATATTGACGATAGAGTCAAGATGGCAAATGTCTAGCTACTTTCATAGCTCTAGCTTTATTAGAGCTTTGTAAGACCCACCGGGTAGAGGTACGATGCACGTTAATACTTTATCCAACCACATTATGATTTACTGCAGTTTTTTTCATACAATATTTTTTTAACTACATTGAGAATTAAGAGATATACATAAACAAAATACTCAACTTTGGGAAATTTAATCTGTTAGAACTAAATAACTAGTTAAAGATATTCCACTGTAAAATTAACTATATACACTGTTCACTTAAAATAAAGAGTTTCTAAGGTTCTCATTAGCATACAAAAAATAAGACATTTAAATTTTGACATTAACTATTTTTTCGGGACAAAAATGATAATCTTTAGAATCGGCTGAAAACGCAATTTCTGCTATAAAACAATTCGCCTTCTTCGCTAAAATACTCATCATAGAACCCGTGCTGGCAAACATCTTGGAAGAGTGGATTTCAAAGAATATCCCTGCTAAGTATTGGTAGAATATTTCTGCTAAGTTTGTGTGGTGTGGTAGTTAGGAGAAGGGGGTGCCAGCTCAAGTGTCGTCCGCGTCACTTGACCATCGCGAAAAAAACACGTGGTCCATCGCCAAAAGCCCTCGTGTAGCTGAACAGTGCGACGTTAATATTCACTCACTCACTGATTTTGAATTGCTTTTAACTTTAAAGTAGCATGAGGGCTATGAGCGATGGACCTAGTATATATATATATATATATATATATATATATATATATATATATATATATATATATATATATATATATATATATATATATATATATATATATATATATATAATGTTGAGCCCCGGTTAAGTGACGAGGATTTTACCTGAGCTGTGGGACCCTCTCTTCTAATATCCATCCCTCTTGAAGACTCTGATAACGTGTATCAGTCTCTCAATACGTGCGTCTTAAGTGGAAGATTTCGACCCCGTCGCCCATCTGATGTACCGTTGGGACTGGGTTCGAATCCCGGAGAAGATATGGATGTTTGTAAATGTATAATGCCTTCGCGGCATAGGGGTACTTTAAATAGCCGTCGAGCCGCAAGTCCTTTCGTGAGGTTGGTGGAAGGGGAAGAGAGGTGGGAGGCCCCTGAGCACCCCCAGGGTGTTCTCCCTCAAAATTGGGGTGAAACCGAACTAAATCGTTCTGTCTCCTGTATGGTGCTCAAAGCTACCACTAACGACAGACGTCACTTAGCCCGTTGTCATGATGAATTTCGCGTGCCTTGATCTACCTTTTGCCGATCAGGCGGCATTAGTAACAACAACAACAGATTTCGTGCCCTTAACTCGAGAACGCCAGCCGCGAGTTCGCGGCCACTCAGTTGCCGCGGTCATAGTTATTTCAAGTAGAAATTATTTGAATGCATAAAATATGTTACTCTCTCTATAGAATAACGTAGATGGGCTGGTGCACATTAAATTTTCCGAGGTTCAAAGTCTTCATGTTGAGGGTGGGGATTGATATCTGGAGAACGGGATGAAGGTCAGTTGTTATCCGTATTACTTGACCGTGGATCAAAATTACAAGGCTCGTCATCCCTACCCTTTGTGTGTTATCTTTTGGGAAATATTTCAACATTCATTCAATCCATCTCTTTAGAAGAGTGAAATCGAAATTCATTATTGGCATTGGAAAAACTTTTGTATTGGATAAAGTTGACCGATTTGAAATCTTTTTTTAACAATGCCTAAAGACTGGTGTCGCTCGATATAAGTGATGTCGGAAGATAAGATAAAAATTATTTTACCAGTTACCTCTGGCATTCCCGATTGAGTGCACGCAACTATGTATGTCATGGAAATCGAGCGATGTGACGAGTATACTCGTCAATCATATGAGAATATGTTAGTTTTTCTCAAAATTCCCATTTTAAATAGCCAATGGTCACTACTTTTTACGCTTGATGAGACGAATCATGACGTGTATACTCGTCATGACTCAAAATCTTGCAACTTCATGACGAGTATACTCGTCAATCGCAGTTAACTAGTCAACGGAATACACATATAACTACCTTGGAATTAACGAAAGAGTTTTACAGTCGAACTTCTATATAACGAACCTCTATATTGCGAATTTTACTTTATAGCGAACTTTTCCAGGAACCTTGCACATTTTACGATTTTCTTCGTAAAATAACCTCTCTATAGTGAAATGTCTTTTCTATGTAACGAACTTTTCCTTTTGTGATTCAATCTTTGTCTTCCCTTTTTTTAAACTATTTCTGAAAAAATTTCAAGTTTTTCTCTCTTTAACACATTTAATGGTATCATAAATCTTGAATTGGTTTTATTAGATCCTAACACGCCGAGAGCAATAGTGTTTGGGACATCTCCTCCAAGAAGTGCAACCCTTAACTCCCATTGCCCAGTTCACCTGAAATATCTTTGATATCCTCTTTCACCCTCAATGGAATTGTCCCGTATTTCCGTGTTCTAATTAGAAAATAATGTATGTTTAATATTACTTGTATGCTTTAAGTTATAAAATGTCTTTAAATTCATTAATTTTAGTATAAAATTATCTTCTTAATATTAAAATTACAGTGAATTCTTCGATATTCTTTTTTTTTGTTTTACTTGCAGTTTTTCTTTCTTTCTTTTTTCATGGGTAAGATACATAAAATAAACATATATTAATTTTTTAAAAAAAAGGTGTGAATAATTTTTTTAACATATAGTGTTTATGAATTTAAAATATTTGTTTAATGGGGTTTTTAAAGTATATTTAAAGATGAACCTCTATATAACGAATTTTCCATGTAACGAACTTTTTTCAGGGATTTAGCGACTTCGTCATATAGAGGTCCGAATGTGTGTGTATATAGCTGCAAAAATATAACTTTTTAAAGACAGTTTTCATTTAAGTCGATCTATGCTGTAACTGAAATCCTGGATATCACTGTTATCAGGATGAAAAGAAGAAAACAAATGCAAAAAGTTAAGATGATAACAAAGAACGCGAAGTCACGCTCGTTAAAAAAAAAATTGCCCCCTCCCTCACAGAATTATTCGACATAAAAATGAAATCGTTTGTCAATGATATCAGCAAACGTTATTATACTAAACGATATTTAAAGTAGGAGCTATGTTATGAAGAAGCTATGATGCTGAAGCAAAAAAATAGTCTTGTCATCTGTTAAGCAAAAGATCCATTCATTATAAAAATAAGTTTATTTTAGTATCCGATGCTAAAAGGTTTTTTCTTAAAAAAGATTACTTGTGATATTATAACTCCATGGCATTGGTGATCTGTGGTGAATTATAGGGGGAAAATAGTAACAAGGGTGGGGTTATCGCATCAGTTCTTAGTTTAATTTAGCGTGAAAGTTCTACTTAGATTAAAATTTAGTATTTTAATTTTGTTAATACAATTATCTATAAAGACATGATTTTTAATGCTGCTGGATTTGTTAATAAACGAAACAAGTAATATAAAAAAAATTTAAGTCAATTCCTACTTAGATCAACAAAGGGAATTTTTATTTTAGCTACTTTTTACTAAATAGTTACAATTAATATAAATATGTATATACATAGGACAGGATCACAAAATTAAGTGGTAATTAATTTTTATTAATTATCATTAAAATATGGCATCGTCAACCAAAACAATCGTGTGTATAAAATTTCAGTTCAACTGAATGCTTTAAAACGTGAGAAAATTTTTTTTTCAAGTTTTGAGACACAAGTCGCCAAAAGGGTCACTAAGTCGCCAAAAATGATGCCAACGTGGCTGTATTTGTAATTCTTTAAATAATTAGTTTTAATTAATTATTTTTTTATTAATTATATACTAATTACTGTGTTGTCATCCAAAATAATCATGTATGTAAAATTTCAGCTCAATTGAGCACTTTAAAATATATTTTATTAGCGATTGAAAATTCCACCAAGATAAATAAATAAATACATATGAGTGTGAGCTAATAGTAGGAATTGAAAAAGATTACTTGTGATATTAACTTCACGCCATTGGCGACCTTTGGCGAATTATAGGGTGAAAAATAGTCACAAGGATGGTTAGCGCATCAGTTCTTAGTTGCATTTAGCGTGAAAGTATTCTAATTTTGTTGTTAAAATTATCCATATAGACGTGATTTTCACTGCTGCTAGATTTGTTAATAAACGAAAAAAAATTGAATGAATAATGAGGAGTGTGAGAATTTAAACTGATTATATCAGTTTTGGTGTTACAGTACAGTCCCGCTAATCCGAACACGGCTAATCCGAACATCCGGTTAATCCGAACGGCTCCGCGGAAAATTTTTTTATAATTTTAAGGACGAAAAAATCGGTGAATATTTCAATATAAAACAGTATAAACCTTAATTCAAAACAGTTCTTTATTTAATATTCACGCACTGTACATCAAGTTATGGTACAAATTTTAAAATGGAATAAACTACAGAACAGAACACTAATCTTTAGTATGAAAAATTGTACAACATAACCCGTACTCCCAGTTCAAATAGTGATTTCGCTGTTACTCCGGCTAATCCGAACAATCACGTAATCCGAACAGGGGTCGGTCCGATATTGTTCGGATTATCGGGACTGTACTGTAGTAGGAAGATAAGATGATCGCATCCAAACAGGTTTAATTAGTTTATAGCAAATGGTGATAAATATTACCGGCTGGGTGGAGCATGTTTCGATGTCTTCTTTGGGGTACTAGGAATAAGCATTAGCACACACGTGAGGTCAGATTATAGATCATGTGTATGAGCACGCTAATTTATTCAGTATCTGGCTGTCTATGTAAAGCCACAATCAGTTTTATGTTCAGTATTCAAAACATTACTGTGGTCGTGATTTTATTTTTGAATAATGGCTCCAAGGGGCTGTGTTATTTCTCCGGTCAACTTTTGTTTTATTTCTAATGATGACACGATAAAAAGTAAAAAGAAAAATTATGGAGAGTTTATTTTGCTTTCTTCAAATTGGAACTTGGGGGATCAAGTCAAACAAAGGGGGAAATACACGAAAAATCAGCAAAAAAATATGCGAGGGATTTTGTGAAGAAGGTTCTTAATGCTGCCTCACTGGTACATGAAAAATTTTGATCCCAGAGCAGGAAACAATTTTTGATTTGTTTAACGCACTTAGTGAAGCAATATGTGAGCTATTGGCGACTGACCCCTTTCTTTTAAAAACATAGTCAAAAAACGAGGACGGTTAAGTTGATACCCCCTCTTCAAACATCCACACCACCACACTAGGTCTTTGAGCCACAGCAAATTAGCCGTGTGCCGGCCCCTCTACGAGGTGGACATTCATAAGGTGATCAGTTTTTCTACAATGAAAAGGAGGACGAAAAATTTACAGCGAAAATATATGAAACATTTTATTAATTCAAACAAAAATACGTTAATTATGCTTACATTACTTTTAATTATTTATTTAAATGAGTATTTTTCTACAAAATGATTTCTTTTGTCTACGTATCATTTTCGAATGCATCGGAAATATTTCGGAGTAAAAAATATCCTTCATACTGAATTCTACAGTATATAAGCGCAATGCAGCCAATATATTAACATTCAATCTTGATTTTCTCACTCGTTCAAAAATCATTACTAACTGAAGAAACTCCAACTGCTGTATTAGTTCCAGGGCAGCACACAGCGTAAATTCAACAAGAATAACTAAATTTCCGTATGGAGAGAGAGAGAGAATGTGTTCATTTTTAAAATAGTTAAATATTTCCAGCAATCTTTTATCAATTTCGGCAAATTCATTTTCCAATTGCTCTAATTTATTAGAATTTAAATATTCATTCTCAGTCTTCTTTCTTCTTCTAACAGACAATAATCATCGATTTTAATATCAAGCACTTCTTTCGATAGAAATTCAACACAATTTTCTATATCTGACAAATTTACTTACGATGAAATCCAAAAATAACATTGAAAACTGTTATTTCCTGTGATGATTGTTTCAGGCCATTCTTTGACATATTGGGAACATGTTTGGTTCATCTCTGAATACAGAGAAAAACAGATCAGTTTTAAAATATTGAAAAGGAGGACATATTTCTAGGAAGGTCATAATTAAAAAAAGGAGGACTGTCCTCCCTAAAGAAGGACGGTTGGTCACCTTAATATTCAGTGGCACCAAGGCATTTTGTGAAAGTTTATTTAGGCTTCACAAAATGTCGTTGAAACTTGGGGATCAAGACAAAGCACGATTTACTCGTAGGGTTTGCAGAAGAGGCGAGGAAAGTCTTTGTGGCTTGAAAGTAAGAGAAGCTCACACATTTTTTGCTTTCGCATGCCAATGATATGGAGTGAACCGTTATTTCTGTTTGAAAGATGTTTTAAAGAATTTAATACAAAAATCATAAAATATCTTACCGTAGTTTTGTTATAACTATTGTTCAAATGTTCCAAAATTCTAAATTTTTATAAGATAGCTTAAATTAAATGTTTCTTTTTGGGATTTAACTTGTTGAACCTTTCAAATTCAATCTATTTAACAAAATTTTAATGAAAAAAAAAATTCAAGCCTTCCACCAAACAAAAATATAAGCTTCACCCATCCAGTATAGTGGTTAGCGACGCTTATTGCTGTTCCGTTGGGCATGGGCTTAAATCCCGTAGAAGACATGGATGTTTGTAATTGTATAGTGCCTTCATGGCATGGGGTACTATAAACAGCCGTCAAGCCGCAGGTCCTCTCGTGAGGTTGGTGGAAGGGGAAGAGAGTTGGGAAGCCTCTGACCACCCCCAGGTGTCCTCTCTCAAAATTGGGGTAGAAACAAGCCAAATCGTAATGTCACCTGTATGGTGTGGTGCTGAAAGCTACGGCTAACGATAGGCGTTACTTAGCCCTTTGCCATGATAAATTTCGTGGGCCTCGATTTTGCCTTTGCCGATCACGTGGTATCAGACACAACGTAACAAAAAAATATAAGTGGCTACAAAATATCAACCTTAAAAGATTTAATTTTGAAAAAAAAGTAACATAAATCATACTGTTCATTTTTAAGTGTTAAATCAGCTCCTTGCCGTTTTAGTTACTAGAAATTAACCGAATTTACTAAACAAGAAATGAAATTTATTTTATTCTCTCGTATATTACTGTAACGTAAAAAACACTAAAAACAAACTGAAATCAAAGGTTCAATTAGTGTTTTAATTAGATTCGGGAGAAGTAACTTTAAATGAGATATTTTCGAAAAATTAATCAACTTCATTTCTTTATTAAAAGTACTGCAATGCATAAAGTTAAAGGAAATATATTGTTCGAGGCTAATGTGCTTGCCGAGAGTATGTTAAACCTTTTAAAATTCAGATTTTTTGCACATTTTTTTCGAACACTTATTTAAAGCTTTAACCAGAAATGAACTTACAGGCTATAGACATATCAGTTTCGTAATATAGAAAGATAATTATTATATTTCATAATTCAAAATAAACTTCATTAGAAAATACTAGTCATAATCACAGGATTCAAAGGATGCCTTGTCATGCCGTGATATCACAACTTTGCAACGAGTTTATCGATCCAAATATTTATTTTAAAATGTTTCCTCTACGTTTCGTGAATAGAAATTTCCATGTACATTTTTTTACCTTAAAAACACCTTTCTAATCAATATGGTAATCTCGTTTAAGGTCAGTGTATTTTTTTAACTTAGAGTATGAAACTGATTTATTTACATCATGCTTCAAAATTACACAGAAAAGGAGTGAAGTTGCGTAATTCAAAACTTTGGATCACGGTCACTTGATCGGTCAAGTGATGGTCAGTGAGTGACGGTCAGTGAGTGAGTGAATATTAACGTCGCACTGTTAAGCTACACGAGGGCTTTTGGCGAAGGACCACGTGATTTTGAACCATGGTCAAGTGACGTGGACGACACCTGAGCTGGCAACCTCCTGTCTTAACTACCACACTGCACGAACGGGAGGACTTTTGAGCTCTCGCCATATTTACCGTGCATCGTCCCCCTACACGGCGTGTCTTGAGTGGTACTGCGCTCCAATTCGTGAGTAGGCCAGCCACGATCCGATACCTTGACCACTCGGCTACCTCGGCCACTTGGATCACGGTCAAGTGACATAGAAGGTATCTGAGTTGGCAGCCCACTTGACCAACTTCCACACCATGCAAAATTTGATACTGTGCCTCGACAGGTTTAACATGCATCAGCCCTTCTGATCTTTAGGGACACCAGGACTCGAACCTCAGAGCACGGTACCCTTCCATATGTTGATCCCATTTCTTCGAGTTTCGATTTTAATAACGAACCTATACCTTTCGAGTACTATGGTACGATTTTAACAAAGATTATTCTCCACTAAATTGGATTGAGAGTTTGTTACATTAACGTCGTTCTATAAAGCAACACGGGAGCTATTTACGATGGATATCTTAATTCTGAAACTTTATCAAGTGACGAGGACGACACCTTAGCTGGCAATCTACCACGCCTATGGGAGAACTTTGAGCTTGACATATTTAACACGCATGAACCTCCACTGCACGGTGGGTCCTCAGTGGCGAAAGCGAGAGAGAACATTAACGTCACACTGTTCAGCTTAACGAGGGCGACACCTGAACTGCCCCCCTTCCAAACGAAAACACCACATCAACGGGAGGACATTTGAGCTCTCGACAGATTTAACGTGCATCGCTCCCCTACACGGCGCTTCTTCAGCGGCACTCCGCTCGAGCTCATGACGTATCAGCCAAGAGTTCGCTACCTTGACAATTAGGCTACCGTGGTCGGGTCCTCAGTGGAACCAGAGTGAGTGAGTGAATATTAACGTCACACTGTTCAACTACACGAGGGCTTTGGGTGACGGACCACGTAATTTTGACCCATGGTCAAGTGACGTGGACGACACTTGAGCTGGCACCCCCTCTCTTAACTACCACACCACACCAATGGGAGGGCGTTTCAGCTCTCGACAGATTTAACGCGCATCACTGCCTTACACGGCGGGTCTTTAGTGGTACTAGGCTCGAACTCATGATATGTCTGCCATGATCCGATACCTTGACCATTGGGCTAACGCGCCCTCAGTGGCACCAGAACTCAAAATCCGCGATACACCGGTCACGAGTTGATGACCATCACTACTAGGCTACCGCGGCCACTAATCTCTCTTTCACTGTTATTCCTCGCAATGATTCTAATGCTGTCGGTGCTGCAAGTCCTCTTTTAGATGGCACACAACTGATTTGTTGCATTTTGCATAAGGCCATCGTTCCTTCCTTCCTCAGTGGCTCGACAGCCCAGGGTGGGCTTTGGCCTCATCAAGAAGGCTTTTCCAGGGCAGCCTTCTTCCTGCCACTGTTGTCCAATACTTAGTTCTCAAAACTAGGAGATCTTTTTCTAAGCCATCAATCCATCTGAGGTTTGGCCTGCCCTTTCTTCGTGTGCCAGTTGGTAGAGCATTGAAGACTTTTTATTGGTGCGGTATTCGTTCATTCAGACAACGTGACCTGCCCATTTAATTCGTTGTATTTTGATGAAGTTAACGATGTCAGATTCTTTATATGATTGACAGAACTTGAGAAATTGACATTCCATTTTCCTGAATTCCTCCAAAAATAAATCTTAAAATCTTCCTTTCGTAGATACTTATATTCTCATCTCTCTCTCTCTCTCTGCTCGAGACATGGACCAAGTTTCACATGCATAAGTTAAAGCTGAAATTAAAAGACTTTTATACAATAAAAACTTTTTTTTCCTTCCGATTTAATTCGATTTCATATATTTTCGTATTCTATTAAGACACCTATTAGCCGTAGTGATTCTCTTTTGGATTTCAGTAGTACAATCATTTCTATTGTTAATTTCTGAACCTAAATAAGTGAAGCTGTCAACTTAAAAATTATACTCTTCAATTTTAAAGCGGGAATTGTTAAAATATGATTTAGTGCAAGGCATGTACTTGGTCTTGTTCTCATTGAAGTAGATGACAGTTTCACAGGTCATTACTCGAGTAAAATGTTCTCCCTGGAGAACCAAGCTTTGCACACAAATTGTAATGCAATGATGTTTTTCAACTCTTACACGATAAAGAGAATTACCTCTCCCCATTTATAAACTCTTGCGACTGTCCTAATTAATTATAACTTTATCTACATTTGTTTTTCAATTCGTACTATTAGCTCACACTCTCTCTATATTTATGTATTTATCTTCGTGGAATTTTCAATCTCTAATAAAAATAAATTTTAAATCGTGCAACTGAGCTAAAATTTTGTGTACATGATTCTTTTGGATGACAATACAGTATTTTAATTTTTTATTAATAAAAAGTAATTACTTAAAACTAATTATTCAAAGAATTACAAATACAGCGACGTTGGCATCATTTTTGGCAACTTGTCAAAACTTGAAAAGATTTTTTTCTCACATTTTAAAGCGTTCATTTGAGCCGAAATTATCTATACACAATTATTTTGGGTAAAATTACGATAATTTGATTATAATTAATTAAAATAAATTGACTGAAACTAATTATTTAAAGAATTACAGATACAGCTACGTTTTTTCATTTTTAGCGACTTGGGTCATTTTTTTTCTCACGTTTTAAACCATTCAGGTGAACTGAAAATTTATATACACAATTGTTTTGAATGGCAATATAGTACTTTAATGATAATTAATAAAAATTGATTACCACTTAATGTTGTAATTCTGTCCTATGTATATACACATGTATATTAATTGTAGCTATTTAATAAAAAGTGTCTAAAATAAAAAAAAATTTGTTGATCTAAGTAGGAATTGACTTAATTTTTTTTCTATTACTTGTTTTACAAAATGTCAAAACAGAGCGCATACCAAACACAATAACGTAAACGGGAATGTTTAGGGAAAAAAAAGAACTGTAAAATGAGTTGGCGCCAATAATAAAACATTCGCAACGCTGTATTCTCAGTCTTATTACTTAGTTCAGTTTATTGAGTGGTATAATAAGACACATTACTGTGTTTTCCCACGTGTTTTATGTTATTATGTACGTATAATTTTTTGTAATAATCTAATATATATTATAAATGCGAAAGTTTGTGAAAATCTTTGTTAGTTTTTCACGCAAAAACTACTGAATGGATTTTAATGAAACTTTACAGTAATATAGCTTATACATCAGAATAACACATAGGCTAAAATTTATAAAGATATTGTGAGAAGTTTTCAAAATATAACGATATTTGTCAAGTAAGTAGGAAAAAATTCTGTCATCTGCTAGCAATTCTGGCATGCGCTGCAAAAAAGCCCACGTCAGCATATATCTATCTTTTGTTTGTGAAAAACCTTTTTTTGTTTTGGCTACGCAAGGTGCTCGCTTCTAATTAATTCCTCTGATACAATGCCTATTTTTTTATTTTAGAATCAAATTAAGTTTTGAAGGGAGAGGTTGTTATAAATCTCTCTTTATTTTAATGTTTTTTTTAACATTTTATTATGCACATTTGGTAGTAAGAAATTGATCTTTTTTCCAAATAAATGCTTTTATCAGTTCTGATACTTGAAGTAAATAAACTTTCTCTTTCATACTGCATAATTTGGACAAATTTTCAAACTTTGTTTGTGGTTAGTAGTTAATTATAACGCTATAATTTGAATTGAATAGGCAGATATTGCATTTTTAAGTATAAAAATAATTAAAGCTACTGTACTGTATTTTTGGAACGAGTGAATATTAACGTCGCACTGTTCAGCTACATGAGGGCTTTTGGCAACGGATCACGTAATTTTGAACCATGGTCAAGTGACATGGACGACACCTGACTGGCACCCTCTTCTCCTAACTACCACACCACACCAACTTAGAAGGAATATTCTACCAATACTTAGCAGGAATATTCTTTGAAATCCACTCTTCCAAGATATATAGCAGCACGGGTTCCATGCTGAGTATTTTAGCGGAAAAAATAGTTTGTCAAAATTTAAGTGTCTTATGTTTTTGTATGTTGATGCAGACCTTAGAAAATTATTTGACTACTTATTTTAAGTGAACGGTATATATAATTAATTTTACAGTGGAATATCTTTAATTAATTTATTAGCTCTAACGGATTAAATTTTCCGAAGTGAAGTATTTTGTTTATGTATATCCCTTAATTTCAAATGTAGTGATCCAAAAAAAAAAATATTGTATGAAAAAAACTGCAGTAAATCATAATGCGGTTGGATAAAGTATTAAAGTGCATTTCACCCCTACACGGCGGGTCTTACAAAGCTCTAATAAAGCTCGAGTTATGAAAGTAGCTAGGCATTTGCCCACTTGACTCTATCGTTAACATTTCGCTATGTTTTTTATTGAATCGTCATTATAATTTAAGAAGCGGCGTTGCTTGCGAATATTACACAATTTTAACATAAAATAAATACTACAGAAAGTAACATTAATGTATTATACTTTCAGATAAAAATTATTTACACTATTTTAAGCGTTCATTACACAAAACTTTTAACAATGTGTTATTTTTGCTGAGCAGAGATCAGCTTAGGAAGGTATTTTCAAAAATCGACCCTCAAGAGTGTTACGGGGAGTTATAAATAAAAAAATCTTTTTTATCAGCTATTAGATCTACGTACTTAAAATTTAACAAATGTGTTTTATTTCTCTCTCTCTTTTTTTTTTGTTTAGCTGAGCTACGCAAAAAGCTTTTTTTGTTTAATTTGCAATTCACGTAAAATTAACTCATTAAAAACTTCTTTATCCTTCAATCTGTGTTGTTTAATTTTTCAGTTCACCCGTGCGAAGAACGGGTATACCAACTAGTATGGTATATTTGAACAAATGAAAAAAAAAAACCTGATAAAACTACACATTGATCCAAAAAAACTACCAACTGCTAAATGTTTTTCTTATGATTTTTGTTCCTCGTGCGCCTAAAACTAAAATATAAACAGTTATATATATTAATATTTATTCCTTACCTTATGCTCCTCTGTTTAAAAAGTTAAATGCTTCTCATATTTTTAAAATGGAAAATCTGACTGTGTTTTCTGACTATTCTCCATTTATTGGCAGTTGGGAGCTAGGAAAAATTCACGCAAGCTTAGTAAGAATGCGAACATGCATGTGTTTTATTAGTCATTCCTCCCTATCTTAAAATACTCTTGAAAAATTAAGGTTTTATCTCTTGGCAGAAAATGTTTAAATACATCTACCAATTTTTGTCATATAGAATCCAAGGCTACACAGTAACCTAGTTTGTACATAAAATTTAATCTTTTTCAGTTTTGAATGGGGCAGTTTAGCAAGTTTTAGTTTTTCTTGCGCAACTTTAAAATATTAAAATATAGTACTACAATATGAGTACTATATTGTAGTCTGGTACATTATGGAAACATTCAGTTTTATCTGCTACTTTTGAATTCAGAATATTTATATTCTGAAGTCTATTTGCAGTATCAGCAGAGGGCTGATTTCTAGATACATCATTTTCAGTAGTATTGCATCTCTTCGAAATATTGCTTTTCATAAGAACCCGAGAACGTTTTGTCCATGGCATTTTCTCAGCTGGAAGGAATTAGTGGTAAAGCTGCTAAGTTGTATAAACTATTTTTTAAACAAAAATTGACCTTGAAATCAATCCTAATTCAGTAACTATGAGAACTCAAAACATGATCAAGTAGAAATGATTTTAGTAATGAAAATTGAAATTAATAACCATTTCACACTAAAAGAGTTGATTGTGCTCAAAAATAGTTTTTTACTCAATTTAAGAGTGAAAAAGGGCTTTAAAATGAAAGCGAAACCAAAACTTCAAATATCTTGAAAGCTAATTTGTTATCAGATGTGAAATTTGTGTGGTGCCAAGCTTCCCAAATATATGGACCACAAGAAAATGCAAAAAAATTCGGCATTTTTGAATATTGTAGGGTATTGTGTAGCCCTAAGATAACATGCAAACAATTCGCAAAAAAATTGTTTGAATATTAATTCTAACGTTTTCGAGATGTAAAAAAAGCTTTTCACTGACATTTTCACTTTCTTAATTCCCTAATATATAAATAGTTAACAGTTTTGGTGAAATAGTGTTTTTCTTCTGTTCTCTCCGTTTGAAATAATTTAAGGGGATGTGAAGTTGATGAAGATTCTTTATTATGCATCAATATCTAGCATTCGCTAAATATTATTAAAAAATACCCATATCTTTTTACAATATAAAAATTTCTCATGATTTTGACCTGCATTTAAAATTGTCCCCAAAAGTACAGGAAATTCAAAAAATATTGCATAAAATTTCTTTCTTCCTTGGACAAAAAACCCCTTTTGGCTGTCCGAATTTCTTTTAATTTAATTAATCTATTGACGATAAAGTTACAGTTATTCAATGTACCGTATTCACTCGAATCGAAGCCGCCATCGATTCTAAGTCGCACCACAAGTTCTCAACAAGATTTTGTGAAAAATTTAAAAAATAGCGTAAAATGATTTGTGATATCCCCTTTGAAGAAATTAAAATAGATTCAAAATGAGAATTAATAAGAAGTGAATAATTAACTATTAGACCAATACGATAAAATTTTAAATTCATACATTAATCTGTAATCTCTCTCACTGTCCCATCCAACGAATATATATTTTTTCTTTTAATTCTAAGCCGCACCCGATTTGCAGTAGATTCAATATCGGAAAAAAGGTGCGGCTTAGATTCGACTACATACGGTGTTTCAGCCGTATATGTAAGTGTAGGAAAACTTATGCGCTGAGAGAGTAATGAGAGAGAGAGTAATGAGAAAGAGAGAGAGTAATGAGAGTAATGAGAAAGAGAGAGAGAGTAATGAGAAAGAGAGAGTAATGAAAAAGAGAGAGTAATGAGAAAGAGAAGAGAGTGCTGTTTACTTTTCTTAAAATTCTCTGAGCAAATAAAGGAAGGGGGCTCATACATTTTCACAATTAATGCTTTTATTTTCTAGTAATCTCTTATTTGAAATCACTAATATAAACCAAAATATTGCAACTTTCTCATCAATTAACTTCATTATAATTTCGGACTTCAATTCATTTGGCACATTTTTTGTGCTTAAATGCTCTCTTTCTACTGAATCAAAAAGTAGATCACACACTTAGTTTTCTTATCTTCTATATCCTACGTAAGAATATTCTCCTAACTTCTCCACTCCACAACAACGGGAGGACGTTTGAGCCTCGACAAATTTAAGGTGCATCGGTTCCTGTACACGACAGGTCTTCAGCGGCACAAAGTTCGAACTCATGGCCTGCTAGCAGCGAGTCCATGACCACTAGGTGACCGTGGGCACTTGTATATATATATATTTTGGAGAAAAATTAATTAAAATTTACCCTAAAATTTTAAGCCTTTTTAGCTTTTTACCTTTTTTTATTAAAATTACCTTTTAAAGAGAATGTTTATAGTGGAGTATTTCTAAAGTTACGGAATTATTCCATCAAAGATAGAGTATGTTAAAAAAATAAAATATCTATTTAAAAAAAGGGAATCTGGCATCAGAATTTTGTAAATTTTTTTATTAGATATAGTTTGTGTATTAAAAAGTTAACTGTATTTTTTACTAAAATTACAGAATTTAAGTAATAAAACATGATTTAAATCAAGTTATTGGTCGACGGATTAATACCTAAGTATCAAAATCAGTTACAACAAATCGTAAAATTTATTGCAATAGTATCTGTGCAAAAGAACAGTTCCGCATTCAAGAAAATTACTCACTAACACCTCAATCAAACAGGTTTGATGAATCAAAACTTATTAATTTTTAATGTTAGATAAAATGAGATTATTATGACAGAGATATAGAGCTGCTTTTCAATAAAGGAAATTCTCCAAACACCAATTCTTTTTTTAAAAAAATGAAAACTTCCTTTTATACATATAAAAAAATGAAGAATTTTAAAGAATCTGCTTAAGATTGTTATCATCTTTTATTAAAAATAGAACGAAATTTTCAACATACTTTCGAAAGATATTCTCCAACATTAATATAATATTTTGATCTTATTGCTGGTTGCGTATGCATATGGCATTATGTTTTAATGTATAACTCGTTTATTCGACATCAACAAATCTTTTTGCGAATTATATGTTCTATATTTCGTCAATTATATTGTAAAGCCAAATGGATTTCAAGCTTTACATATAAATATGAATATCTGCATTTTGTTTTTTTAAATTGTATTTATTTAATATAATATAAATTGATACACACGTCATAACCACTTGAATTTAAGTTTATATTGGGATATTTTTCGATCTGTAAAAAAGGTGGCCTCGAATACTATTCTTTAAGGAAAAGTTATAGCGTGTGTGTGTAAATCGGGGATGGACAAACTTCAACCAGGCAATAAATTTTGGGTTTTTTGTAATTTCACACAATTGTGCAGAAATTTTTAATTCAAAGATTTTTTTAAGAAATCTATTCTACGAATTATTTTATTTTTTACATACATAAAAATTTCTACAGAAATTTGAATATTTTTTTTGCATATTTAAGATATAGTTATGAAAATTAAGATAAAAAAATATTAAGCATTCACATGCAAAAAAAGGAAACCAGCCCGAACAAATGTGCACATGTTTTTAAGATATGCTTATTTACTTTTACATTTCAACAGAAAATTTTTTTAAAGATATTTGAAATTTAAAAGTAATCAAAACACTTTTTATCCCAGTGCAATAGTATTATAGAATATACAAAATGTGTTAATTTTTAAGACTTTATTGCTATTCAAAATAAATTATATGTATTAGTTAAGAGCACAGGGGTGGGCATTACGTCGATAACGTTCGACCAGTGGACCAGCAAAACATTTTGGAGTGAAGATTAGCAATATAATTATACATGCGAAAATATTCAAAATTACCCCTCTATCTACTATAACTAAGAGAAATAACTTTGGATGAAAATGTTTTATTTTTTAATGTTTTTTTGTATTGTCTGATAATAAATGTGTCATTTGATATTATATTTGTGGCTATTGTTATGTGTGTTTGTGTATGTCTTGCATTTTCCTTTAAACGCGGCTTTAAAAGTATGAGTTTTTTTTAAAATTATTTTAGTTATGTTGGTAAATACATATTCCATATTTATTAAGTTATAATAAATATTATAGATTTTTTCCTTCCCGACCTACGACACTGGGCAGTGCCACACACAAGAATTTTTCAAGGGTAGGGCAGGGTGGAAAGTGTACCATTCTCGTATCATACCCTAATACCCTGCCAAACATATTTTTCTTTTTGATTTTGTAGATTGCCGGGAATAAAAAAACAGTAAAAGACAAATTACTGAATAAATAATTAGTATCAATTACTAAAAAAATATTAATAATAAATACTTTTTTAGAGTTTTAGTACTATGTACAAGGCATTATAAACAATTGTAAAAAAAATCAAGGTATATGGGAGAGGATCCGGACCCATGCGCCTTGACACTGGATAAACAGCAACACCTTGAAAAAATTAAAAATAACCTGTACCCTGGAAAAGTCAGCGCACCCCAGATTAACAGTTTCGCTTTTTCTTTTGGCCTACTCCTAAAATGTTCGCCCATCGGTTTAAAATGTCGAAAGAAAAATCACGCAAATAAAAAAACAAACAATTTCAGCCAAAATAATTGTTGCGTAAGGAAATGTTATGATCGAGAAAAAAACCAAAACAAAAGTTTAGTTTACAGTTATAAGGAATGCATACGGGTGTTTCTTGGGTCGCACATATACTCCTGTTTCACACGCACAGTTTGCTAATATCAATACCAATATTAAAGGGAAGCAGCGATCAAGAGGGACACTTGACTCTTAGAGTTAAATTTACACAATGAAAATAGTTGAATGCTAAACACCAGGGGTGGGCAGACTTCTCCAGGGTACGAACTACTAATTTTTCAAAGTGTTATGGTCCACTCAGTGTCAGTGGCGAACACAAGGGGAAGAGGGTTCCACGGAGCCACACCCTCCCCCATAGCCCTTGCTTTCTTTCCCGATTGATTATAATCCTGTGTATATAGTACGTAAAATTTAATTAAGTATTTGTTATTAATAACTTTTTTATTAATGAATGATAATTATTCAATAATTTATATTTTTTACTGCCCCCCCACCGATAATCTGCAAGATTAAAAGAAATATATACAGTCGAACCTGTTTTGGTGCGGTCCTTTTTTTATGCGATTTCCTTTTTGTGCGATTTTTTTATGTGCGATATTATTTTTATGCGGTGTATGAATTTCAATGGCTTTGGCGCTACTGCAATGTTTTCTATCTATTTACTAGTGGCGTAACGGAGAATGTTAGGACCCCTCTGAAAGTCATATTTCGCCGTTGATATTTTATAAATTGCGTAAATACGTATTTAGCCTTAGTCAAGCTTTGGGCTCATAGAGCTTATAGTCAAGCTTTGGGCCCCATCCCCCGGTGACAGGACTCAATGGCTTTCGCTCCACTGTAATGTTATCTATCTATTCACCAGTGGTGTAACGGAGAATGTTAGGACTTCCCTCCCTGAAAGTCGGGTTTTGCCTTTAATATTTTAATTGAGTAAATACGTATTTGCCGTAAGTCAGGCCTTGGGCCCTAGAGTCCTGCCCCTCCTCCCTCCATGATTCGGGGGTGTACGTTACGTCACTGAAATGTAGACACTTCAAGACGCCCTGTTCATTTGTTATAAACAGTCTCCCGACAGTTGCTTTCTCTCAACGCTCCAGCAGCCCGCACTTGATTGAAGACGAAACTTTCAATGACAGTGACATTATCAATAATTTGATGGATTATGAATATGGACAAGAAGAACCGGATTCTTTGAGAGCGGATAAAAATATGCAGAGAGATCCAGCTTTCCAACAAATTTGAAAAGCGTTTTCTTAAAATAGATACAAGTTAAGAAAGAAGTATAAAATTCCAAAAAGGGCTTTAATCATGTATAGCTGGTTATCGTGACATTTACAAGCAACTGTCCACCCGTCATTCGTCACAAAAACTTATCTATTACTTTATGTTGCCAAAAAATAAATCAATTGAAATTGCACCTTCAAGTGACGAAAGAGATTTTGAACTTTTTCATTACAGGATTTTGGATTACGATGAGTAGCGATGAAATATGTATGTGCATTTTGAAAACTTTTCCGTACATACAATGAGAAACTATATGTTTTTAAAATGTTCCCATGTGTAATATTTAATTATTTATTTTGTTATGGAAGAACTCTTACATAAATTTCGTAAATAATTGTCATAATTTATAAATGCGACTTTTTTTTATGCAGTCCCTATCCACCGCATAAAAAAAGATTTTTGTAGTATTTCCACGAATTAGTTTGTTATATGTAAGAATTTATGAAATTTTTGAATTTTTTTTGTGCGATTTTTAATGCGGTCCCTATCTAGCGTACAAAAACAGGCTCAACTGTATATGCTTTGCTGGGTATTGGGGTATGATACGAGAGAGAGAGAATGGTAGACTTTCGATCCTCGCGCCCCCTCTTGAAAAATTCCTGTGTGTGCCACTACCCAGTGTCATGGGTGTGGTGAGGTGAGGAAAAGAATTACAATATTATAACTGAGTAATAAATACGGAACTTGTGTACACATATTCCATATCTACAGAACAAAAATAAAAATAATCTAACTCTTTAAAACGCGTTTAAAGCAAAATGCGAGATACAAACGTGTTAATAATAGCCGAAAAAATAATACCACAAATGGTGCATTTATTATCAATCAATTCAGTACATTAAAAAATAAAACATTTTTATCTAAAGTTAGTTTTCGTTGTTATAGTCAGTAGAGGACTTCGTCTGCATACTGTCAGCCAATCTTGAATATTTTGGTGTACAGTTACTGACAGGCTAAATTTCGAGCGGTCCCACTAAAATGTCATGGCGATCCACTGGTCGGTCGCGATTGACTTAACGCCCTCCCCGGCTAAACACTATATTAATTTCAGGTCAAAAGGCAGCACCCAAATTTGTGGCACTTTTTCCAGATAAAAAGATGCCTTACTATCAAAATACGTGCGAGTCCTGCCGCCAAAAAGCTATTTCTTCAAGCAAACTGTGGCTCAAAAGAATCTAGAACTAAAGAATTCTCTAATTCCTTGAAATTTCCTTTTTCCAGATCCGTCTGACGTTATTACTTCAAAGCTAACATTCATGGATGATGAGCGAGTTTTAAATGTCACATTGTAAAGCGACGCACTGCGAAATTTGGATCTATGGTTAAGTGACAAGGAAAACACCTGAGATGGCACCCCAATCTTCTAACTACCACACTAATGCATTGCTTCTCAAACTTTCAATATTTGCAACCCAATATTAAATCATAATTTTCCTCACGTCCCCTTTCCTTACAATAACAATGCATTGAATTCAATAATACTAAACTTTGAAGCTAAAGCTACAATACTACTTTAGCATCTTAAGGGCCACCAGCATACATAAGCGTCTCAATGACCCAAAGCGTTAATTTGCCTGAACGTATATATACGTCTTTCTGAAGTATGATCTTTTCTGAACACTGTTATCCATAAAATTATTCCGATGGCTTTGGAAAGCAATAGAAGGACCTTCACAGTGTTTACGAAGGATTTACTTATTTCAGAGGAATTTTACTTATTTATTCCTTACCACCTCCCACCCCCAATCCATCACATACGCATGCCTACGAGGAAAAGGGTGGCGTTGGGGAGCAAATCACGCAATTTTTTATCAGCAGTTAAGGAATTAATTATAAACCGTACAAATTATCCAGGTAAGTGTTAATTTTTGTATATAATTTTATGACAAGCCCATAGGGTCACTGGAAATTATTAAACTTGTTCTAATAGTATTATTAAATGAATTATGATATACACATTATGTGCAGTACAGATGCGTTTATAAGTTTACTAGCCGTTACCCACCCGCTTTACTGGGTATTTCACGATGTTGTATATATGTATACTGTTTACATATATATTAATTAATGATATCTAGCATTAAGAATTCGATTGTATTGAAAAATATATTTATAGCTGTTACACTCTCGCCCCTTGATATAAAAAGAACATAAATTATAATATCTGATTTCTATTTATCTCTAAAATAGAAGGAGAAAGATTTTTTTTCTCTCACACTTAACCTAATAATCAAGTGGATTTTTACTCCATAAAATAATCATGCGTGCTAAATTTCAAGTGTAAATCTAACAGAGCAAAAACGGAATTTTTATCATCAATACCTCGTTGAGAGCACTCTTAGCGGATTCCAATTCAACAAAAGAAGCATGCAAACCAAATTTTATTATTGTAGTCTTAGCAGTTCGAAAACGGGAATTTTGTCTATCAATACGCTCCAATAACTCTCCCCGCTTCCCCCTGGAGTTGATTTCCGTAAAATCCATTCTTAGTGGAACTCTATTCAACTAATGAAAAGTGCTCAAAAAATTTCAAGTAAATGAGTTAAATTCAAAAACAGGAATTTTTCTATAACACGCCTTAATCCCTCGCAACCCCGGGCTGCGGTAGCCCAGTGGTTAAGGTATCCAACCATGGCAGGCATGTCATGAGTTCGATCCCAGTACCACTAAAGATCCGCCGTGTGGATGCGTTGCACGGCAGCGATGCACGTTAAATCTGTCGAGAGCTGAAACGTCCTCCCGTTGGTGTGGTGTGGTAGTTAGGAGAGGGGGGTGCCAGCTCAGGTGTCGTCCACGTCACTTGACCATGGTTCAAAATTACGTGGTCCGTCGCCAAAAGCCCTCGTGTAGCTGAACAGTGCGACGTTAATATTAACTCAACTCAACCCTCGCAACCCCACTCCTTTGGGGGTCCGTTTTCGCAAAAATCTTTGTAAAAGGAAATTTATTCCATGAACGGAACATACCTTCTAATTTTCAAGCAGGTGTTTCTATTAGTTGAAAAGTGGAAATATTTATTTATTATACGCCCCTTAATACCCTCAATGACCCTTGGGGATCAAATTTCCCCAAAACTATTTTGTAGCGGATCTCTACACCATGAAAGGAATTCGCTTATACCAAATTTTAAGACTGTACGTCTAATAGTTTAAAAATGGAAATAATTATCTATAACTCCCCTTAAGCCCCCGCAACGCCACTTAGGAAACGATTTTCACAAAACCCATCTTATAGCGGATTTCTACTCAATGAATGGAATCAGCTTACTAAATTTTGAGATTTTACGTCTAATAGTTTAAAAATAAGTTAATTGCCTATAACGCCACTTAATTCTCTACAACGCCACTTGGGAGTCGATTTTCACAAAGCCCATTCTGTAGGGGATCTGCACTGTATGAAAGGAATCCGCTTACCAAATTTCAAGACTGTACAGCTAATAGGTTAAAAATGGAAATAATTATGTATAACGCCCCTTAAGCGCCCTCAACGCCCCTTGGAGGTCGATTTTCGTAAAAATCATTATGTCGGGAATCTCTACTTTATGAAAGAAATCTGTGTACCAAGTTTCACGACTGCACATCTAATAGTTTAGTAATGGAAATAATTATCTATAACGCCCCTTGGGGTTCGAACTTTGCAAAATCCGTTCTCAGCTGACGTCTACTCCATGAAGGGAACCTACCTACCAAATTTCACAAGTCTGTAGGTTTAATAGTTCCGGAGAGATATCGTGATTAGTCAGTGAGGGGGTCGCTTTTCTCCTTTATATATATAGATTATATCAGTAAACATGTGTATTTTATTTTTTATTACGTCAGAACGTATTCCATTTGTTTATTTTCAGTAGTTAATAATTTTTTTAAAAAAATCTTTTGTTTACAAGTTTTTAATATGCTCGCGCCCCCCTCGTCGAGTTATCACGCCCCCTCTAGGAGGTCGCGCTCCACAGTTTGAGAAACGCTGCACTAATGAAAGGACATTGAGCCTCGACAGATTTAACATACATCGTCTCCCTACACGGCTGGTCTTCATTGGCATTAGAGTTCGAAGTCACATAAAACGGCGGTCACGAGTTCTTGTGATCATGGCCAATGTGCTGTCAAGGCTAAATTGAAGGATGGAATGACCATCTAACACAAAATATCGAAAAAATGAATTTTTATCGAAATTTTTCCAGGCCTCGAATTATTAAAACAACGTGGTTGTCATCATGTATCATTGATATCATCTTTGTTGATATTACAATAGAAGAAAAATTACGGTTGATTTCGTAGAGATAAAGGTAAAGGCATCCAGAGAATTAAAATTGGTCATTTGTAACTTAAAACATTACTCTTTTTGATTATTAGCACTTTCACGAAAAGTCACCAATTTTTTTGTGGCAGTAAATAATAAAAAAAAATTGTTGCAAGCTAGAGGTAACTACACCTGTGTAACAGCAATTTTGCGTGGGATATATCCAATTATAAGTAGAATCACTTGCGTATACTAGTTTTCTCCTCAGCTAAGAACATAAAAACAGCTGCGATAAACACATACACCTGTTTTTCAAACAGTTTTCACAAATCTGCATTTTAAAACACTTAGCTTGTAATTTCAGGCATCGAAATTATTTCAAGTTTGGTCAAGGAAATTATTTTACAGAATTTTAACTTTCAATTTTATTTTGGAGCAAAAGAAAAATAATTTTTTAAAAGTCAATTCTTTTTTAACTTTTCCATTACGATCATAACCACAATAAAGTAAAAACATACAACTTGGAAAATAAACATTAGTCAGAAAAAAATGACAGTTAAATATAAAGTGTGTGATTCCACATGTATTGAAGCACGTGTAGCCCAGCTACACATGCGCGTACCGTAATGCCACGCGGGTACTCTGAAATTCTTCCAAAATACAGACGTTTTATTTTGAAATATTGTTATCGTTCAAATATTATAAAAAAAACCCTAGGTATAATTTTTAACGCATATTTGAAATGAACGTATTTTTTCGATTTTTTGAACGAAAAAAAGCTCACAATATATTTTTAAGTCAAGTACCAATATCCTCTCCTGTTTTCTTATGGAGTTAAAAAATACTAACCATGAGGATTATCTTTCCTGTTAGTTGCTAAAACATAACATGAAATTAAAATAGTAGAAAAGTTTAATAAAATTAAGAAATTACTTACCTTTTCCAGAAAGAAAGGGAAAGTGGTCTAAAATGCTTTTAACAGACAAAGGGTACACCACCTGCCACACCGGTATTAATTTATAGCAAGCACTGTATTTTTCAGAAAAAAAAATAATTTTCAAAACTAATTAGGAATTGTATAAAAGATAGTGAAAGGTTAAAATTAACTTTAGAAAGTGCACCGAAATGTGTCAGTAGGTCGACTGAACTTCAATGCTATGAAACTACTACTACTAACATTTCTACCACGTAAAAAACCAGTTACAGTTTTCTTAACATTGTTTTATTAATAGTGAAACAAGTCTTTTAACGAATTCTCCCCGGCAGCGTGTACTCCTATTCTAATGCGCATGCGCAAAATCACGTGTGTTTTTAAATCCTCACACCGGTTATTTTTTCTTTTTTGTTGACTCTTATTAATAGTTTTTTGCATAGCTGACACATTAAGTAATTAAATGTAAATACAAACTGCTACTGGATTTGGATGCTGGCGGCGAATTAGAATTGTTTTTTGAATGCATCTACAGCATCGAGATGCTGCTTACAGCAAAAAAACTCGGAACACAGAAGTAAGCATGATGTTTTTCCCCCACTGTATTTGCTAGCCAATAAAAACTATTTCATTGGCCTAATCAATCATTGCTCGATTGCAATTTGTTTAACAGTGCCATCGGAATGGGCAGTTTGCGTTGAGAGAGAGATTAGATATATAAAACTGCTATTTACAAAAATTTATCTTTGCGTTACCGTAAAATTCAGTGTATGGTGCGTACATTTCACACATGAAATAAAATCGAATTGTAAGGGTACGCGTTATACACCGGGTATAAAGATGCTAGCTTTAAGAATAAAAAAAAGAGAGAAAAGGTGAACATAAAAAAATTAGACTTATATATATCAAAATATTGTTTATTTGAAAGTAATGACATTCTCCTTATGAATTTAAAACGAGAGTATACTATTTTCTAAAAGCCTTAAAAACATAAGAGCATTGCGCTCGTACATTTCAGGTTTCTTCATAACAAATAATACAAAAATATTTTTTTAAAGTCAATTCCGACTTAGGTCAACAAAGAAAAATTTTATTATAGCTACTTTTTATTAAATAGTTACAATTGATATAAATCTGTATATACATAGGACAGAATCACACTATTAAGTGACTAAATAGAAAGCGATTTTCCTTGTCATTTTTCATTTTTCGATCTATGTAGGGTGTTGGACTATTTTTGTGTTTGTTACTATTTTTTTATTTATTAAATTTAATTATTCCAATAAAATAGTACAGTAAAAAGGAAATAGCATTATCGGAAAATTAGGCCATCCCAGGTGAGATTCGTAACAGCCGATTATGGTAACAGCTAATTGCGTACAATTTTGGTTTCGTCGATTTCGTGCAGGCATTTTAGATGTTAAAGATGCACCTCGCACAGGCAGACCCATCGTCGAAAATGTCGATAAAATCACTGAAAAAATCGAAGCTAACCAGCATGTTAGTAGTCGTAGCATCACTTAAAAGCTAAAGATCGACCATAAAACAGTTTTTTAAACCATTTGCGCAGAGTTGAATTCAAAAAGAAGCTCGATGCTTGAGTGCCACTCTAATTAACACCGAAAAACATGATGGATCGAATTTCTATTAGCGAAGCCTTGGCTAAATGGAATGAAATCGACCGATTTCGTAAACAGATAGTGACTGGGGATGACAAATGGGTCACACACGGCAATAATGTGCGAAAACGATCGTGTTCAAAGTGCGGTAAAGCAGCTCAAACGGTGGCCAAACCAAGACTAACGGCCAGGAAAGTTCTACAGTGTATTTGCTGGGACTGGAAAGGAATCATTTATTAGGAGTTGCTTCCTGTGGCCAAACACTAAATTCAGATCTCTACTGTCAACAACTGGATCGTTTGAAACTAGTGACTTACCAGAATTGGCCAACAGAAGAGGTGTTGTGTTCCATCAGGACAACGTCAGGCGACACACTTTGGAGTGACTCACCAGAAATTCTGGGAGCTTGGTTAGGAAGTTTTAATGCATCCAACATTTAGTCCAGACCTGGAACCCCATGATTACCACCTTTTTCTCGAAATGCAAAACTTCCTGAGTTATAAGAATTTGGGATCAAGAGAAGAGTGTGAATGATTGATTGAATATTAACGTCGCACTGTTCAGCTACACGAGGGCTTTTGGCGACGGACCACGTAATTTTGAACCATGGTCAAGTGACGTGGACGGCACCTGAGCTGGCACCCCCCTCTCCTAACTACCACACCACACCAACGGGAGGACGTTTCAGCTCTCGACAGATTTAACGTGCATCGCTGCCCTACACGGCGGGTCTTTAGTGGTACTGGGCTCGAACCTGTGACAAAGCAAGCCACAGTCCGATACCTATACCACTCGGCTACCGCGGCCACAGAAGAGTGTGAAAATCGACTACTAAAGTTCTTCGCCAATAAGGATCAATACTTCTATGAGAGAGACATTATGAAGCTATATCTTTAAAATGGCAATAAAGTATACTACAAAACGGTGCATATTTGATCAAAATCGGATAATTCGAAACATGTTAAATAAAGTCTTGAATTTCATGCAAAAATAATGGATTTCTTTTTCCCCAACCTAATATATATATTAAATTCATAAACACTATATATTTAAAAAAGTAATTATTCACACCTTTTGGTAAATTAATATCTATTTATTTTATATATAATATATTTTATATAAAAAAAGAAAGAAAGAAAAACTACACGAAATATTTCTTGAGGTCGTTATCCTGAAAAATAATTTTTTTTTCTTTTATACTCAACCACTTACGTTTTGACATTTTCGAACTACAAGAAACGGAATTACAAATACGACTGATCAATACTACAAATGAACGGAGACTTGTTCAACGACACGAGATTCCACTGAGGGTGAAAGGGGATATCGATTGAAGATGTTTCCAGTGAAATGGACAATGGAAATTGAACTTCTTGGACGAAATGTCGAAAGTTCTATTGCTCTCGGCGAGTTATTTACCTAATAAAACCAGTTCAAGATTTATGACCACCAAAAATGTGTTAAAATATAGAACAACACGAAATGTCCAAAATACTTCAAAAATAGGGAGGAAAAAAATTGAATCACAAGAGAAAAAGTTCGTTATATAGAAAATGCACTTCGCTATAGGGAAGTTTTGTTTTTTTTTAAGAAAATCGTGAAATGTTCTAGGTTCCAGAAAAAAGTTCGCTATATAGAAAAATTCGCAATATAGCGTTTCGTTATATGGAGGTTCGACTGTATATAATAAAATATCAAAATTTCTCTCGAAATAGGAAAGTTAGTAGCAGATGTCAAATGTCAGGATGTACATATGAAATTTTTCTTGTTCTTTTATATATGTTTACTCGAAATAAATATACGTTTCTATGAATTTTGATTGTCCTTGCAGCCTACCTTAAGTTGTGACGAATCTATACGGCACCTTATCACTAATACTCTTAGGCGTCTTTGGGGATTGTAAATTCGCGTATATTTCCAACCAGCTCTAAAAGAAGAAAATGGGATATGCAAATGAATTAAGGTATTTAAGGAGAGCTTTGTAAGTTAGCAGATAGAAGGCGATTGAGCCAAAAGAAATAGTGACGAAGTTAAGAGGATTCAAGTGAATTGTCTGATTAGAGTATTGCTGTTATTATTCAGCGAAGTAGTATTAGAAGGATTGATCTACCTGGAGAGAACGACATTACAGCCAGGTGATATTTATAACTTAGTTTCTCTGACCACAAGAATTAATATATAATAAAGTTAGTGAAAATTTAATGAATGTTAATAATTCAAGTTGTGCATTCAAGTATCCGGTCCACTTATTCCAGTAAACCCGTTCGATATTGAGCTTAGTAGTTGATTAATATCATATTTTGTGATTTAAAGTAATATTAAAGGTAAATCCCTTTGACGTAGACGTATTGTTTAACATTTGTATTTAGAAGGTTGCTAATTGAATCAATTGAATAAATATAATTTGTTATTCTAAAAATGGCGTCTGGTAATTCTTTTCCTCAATTCAATCTTAGTGTCCAGGGTGGAACCCAGGGGGTTCTCACAAAGTTAAATCTTGTTTATTCGGCCCAAGTCAGCCTTTGAGTTTGATACCCGTGTTATAGCCTTTGCCTCAATTTACCAAACGAATCTGTTGAAAATAATAAAAAAAAATTGATTCATTAAAAAAAAAGGTTTTACATGTAGTCGGATACCTTATAAATGTTTTTGATAAGGAACAAAAAAGCTTTACCAACGTTTACCATTCGTAATTTTGCAAGAACCATCCCTGATCCTCTAAAAAGGTATGGAGCTTGACACAAGGAAGAGTTAATTTTAATTACTACACAAAATTTCGTTTATGATTTATTGAGAAGTTTTAAATTCGTTGATATGGTCTACCTCGAGAGTCTGTGGATCTTATAGCTGTGGTGTGGTAAATCTTTCTACCAGTATGATTCAGGCTACCGCGCAGTAGGAAAAATTTGAAATAATTCGATTCTTGCGAGAATTAAAGTAGAATTCGGAAGTAGGTGTCAAAAATATAGATTTAGTTTTATTTTATATTTACATTAATATTTACATAATTACAATATAGCTATTCTTTCAACATAAATGTTAGACATTTAAAAAGTCGGATCCAAATTTTTATGATCTCCTTGTGTTGTTTTTCCAATCCCGTTCCATGATCTCAATGAAAGTAAGCACACCGATTCGAACCCGATCTTTTTGAGTTTCGTGATTTGTGGTTGGCAGCAACTGCAATGCAAATCGAGAGAGTATTTAAACTCGGCTCATGTTAGTTTTTCAGAAGAGGGAAGGAGAAACAGAAATATAAGAAGTGTGTGAGTGGTTTAACTCTTAGAGGGAGAGAACGGCTGGTTGGCAATGCAACTGCAGGTCGCATCACCATTTTCAGATTAGAAATTCATTTTACAATATTAGAAGACGGTTCGAATCGGATGTCTCTGGTAATGTTGATTTTTGAACTTATTGTTTTTTTATCGCTCCAGTAACGAGCACAGTGACTTTATGATTGATTATTAAAGGCCAATTTTAAGAAACTGTTTTTCGTCTTCATGCCTCCTCGACACATAAAGTTCACTGCTAGCTTTGCAAAATTTAAATTAGTTTACCAATAAGTGTAACAGTAAATAAGTCTAAGAGGCTAATGGATAAGCTACTTTTTTTCACAACGCAACTGTATGTGATGTTTCATTTTACAAGTACAGTAATACCCCAAACTTACGCGATAAGTGAGACTGAGTGATAACCGCGTAAGTAGGGGTATTATTCCGCATATAAATACATATAAAATACCTTAAGTTGGGACCACAGACGAAATAAATTAATTTGGAAAATAAAAAATTTTCATAAAATCTGAGATATAACACGCGTACAAAATCACGAACTCAAGTTATTTTGTTGTAGAAGGTTTCATGAAATCTAACAAAGTAGTGTGCCAGGTTAAATATTTTTTTCCGCAAAAATTCCTCGTGCCATGCTAATAACTTTCTATTCCTCATTTAATAATTTTCTTTAATACGGAACTACAGTGGGTGATCGGTTAACGAACATAATCTGTACCAAGACTTTGTTCGCTATCCGAATTGTTCGTTAACCGATCATCGATTCACCATGGACTTCTATGTGAAATCGATTAATTCGTTCTAGAGACCCTAAAAATTAAATTTTAAAAAATATATAACTTCTTAGTAAGTTTTTTAAAAAATAATACATATAGTCTTGCATAATAAATAATATATATAGTCTTGCATATTAATCAGTCCTTTTCATTTTTTGCTTATGGGGCGTTGAAGAACATGTCCAATGTCGATTGCTTTTCCCTCTTTTTCAGGAATTTCAGGAAGTAATTAATAGCATTGTCGTTGTAAAGATCCCCAACCCTACTGACATCAGCTTGGTTTGGGTACCATTCTAAGACTATTGCTCTGACAGCCTCCCACTTTTTCAAAAGATCTTTAAAGGCAGATGTCGGAATTGGTCCTCTTTCGTCTTCCTCTTTTCAGAAGGAGACACATTTCGCTGTGTTTCATGGTGTTCTTCATTCAAAATTTCTTGGAGTTCTTCTATCGTCAGTTCATCTTCATGTCCCATTATGAGCTCTTCTATGTCATCCTCGTTCACCTCCGATTCCAGATCTCTAGCAGTTGTCAAAATTTCCTCCATAATTTCAGGGGTGTCTCCCTGATCACCTCCGAATATGTGCTCGTTGTCCAAACACAAAAAATCTTTCTTTTAAGTGTTCGTTATCCGAATATGTGTTCGTTATCCGAACACAAAAATCTTTCATGAACGTGTTCGTTAATCGATTTGTTCGTTAACCGATCACCCACTGTTATCCTTACTAATGTGACCTGATTGGCAAAGGCCAGATCGAGGCCCACGAAATTCATCATAGCAAAGCAACCCCTCTCGTTAGCCGTAGCTTTGAGCACCATACAGGTGATAGTAAGATTTAGCCCGTTTCCACCCCAATTTTGATGGAGGACACTCTGAAGGTGACATGGGACCTGTCACCTCTTTTTTCTTCCAACCTCTAGAGAGGACTTGCTGCTCGACGGACATATATTCTCCGAATTCAAACCCAGACATTACGGTACAGCATTCAGCGTCAATAACCCCTTTATTGGATGGGCGACAATACGGAACTATTATTTTGCAGATACACTATCTCAGTGTAACATATATTATTATTTGTAGCAACCAAACTATGTAGTGATGGCGATCTGAGATCGATTAATTGAAAAATCGATATGTAGCACTGAATCGATTCAGTGAATCGAAATTTCATCCTAGAAAATCGACATTCGAATTTTTCTGTTTTGGTAAAAACCATAAAATTATTTACAATTTGTTGAATGTACTATCTTTAATCACTATTTATCGCAGGCAGTTGTGCACATGAAGTATGATCCTATACTTTACTGGCAAGAACAAAAAACTCTATCATCCCGTTCACTCAATAGCCATGATGTAGGTTGTATGAGTATCGTGGGATCATCTGTTCCTTATGGGTGCCTTTTTATGGGTACTAAAAATATTGTAATTGTCAAATTCCCTGAACTAAAAAATTCCCTGATTTTACTGATAAGAGATCGTTTATTATGGTATCTGTTTTTTCCCATAAAATGGATTTATATTTACATTGTAAATACAGACTTGAAAAAAAATCGATCTTTTGGACCTCGATTTTTTTGTGAATCGATTCATCAGGCAACGATTCGAATTGATTTAAAAATGGATCTTTTTCGGAAAGAATCGCCATCCCTATAGTAATGTATTAGACCATAGACCAATAACTAAAAAAATTTAAACTCTATTTTATTACTTAATTTCAATTATTGTAACGAAAAACACCGTTAATTTTTTAATTCACAAAATTTCTACTAACTACCTTATTCCCGTATCGGATTTTTTTTTTTAAATGCAGCAATACGTCGACTTACGCTACCCCGCTTTACACGAATCCGTATATATAGTTACGCGATTTTCAAATATCGTCGATTAATCTTTAGTGTCAGAAAAACTAATTGGAGTGAAACTGGTAATGCACGATTGAAGAAATTGTTGATCTTTTCGGGGCGAATAAAATTTAGAAGTGGATAGTGTTTTTGTTAATGGATTCTCCCAATGGGCTCAATTCAAGTGACGTCATAGTTACATGATAGTGAAAGCCACGTGATTCTAGCCAATCAATTCAAAACTCATGCGACGTCATAGTCACACGATAAAAACTATCTAGTGTTTTCAGCTAATCAGTTCACGCGCTCCAGAGTTGCCAAAATTTGTTCTTTGCAGAAACTTTATCTTAAAAAGTACATTGCAAACAAAATGCATTTTATTTAAAAGTATAAACATAAAATATGATTTTTTTTAATTTAAGAAAATCTTTTTGAAGAAATTTTTTTTCCTAACATTTAAACGTCTTTACTGAAATATGAAATTTGAAATTTTATCTGAGTTTTACAAATAGAACAACAAGTACAATTAGTTTAATGTATGTTTTGAATTCAATGGAAAACACGTCCTTGTTTTTATCATGTGAATTCATGAACTGAGCCCACACATTAGGAGTTGACTGTTGATGAGTTCATAGAAATGCAAGAGCCAGGCATTCAAGAACTTGAGTTTTTAGACCCATTTCAAGCAGAAGATTGTGTGACTGTTGTAAATTTGACAGAAGGTTTCATCAGTTTGATTGAGAAAGGGTTGCAAACTTCAGAAAATATAGACTTTAGTAATCAACGCTTTTTGTTGAAAAAATAAAATTTTAAGAATGCGGGATTAAAAGAATTTTAAAAGAATGCGGGATTTTTTATGAAACCTTCTACATCATAAAACTTCGGTTTGCGATTTCATATTATCTAAGATTATATTAAACATTTTCTTTCTATATTGTTATTTTCTTTCATCTCCGGTCCTAATTAAAAATAATTTATGTTTATTTATATACGAAATCATATCCCTACTTACGTGAATTTTGCTCACGCACTCAGTCCTACTTATCGGGAAAATTCGGAATATTACTGTAAACATATTGTACCTTTTCAAGAAGCTCTTTTCTTCTTTTTTTTGTGTGTGATGGAATGGTCTCTTACTTTTGGAAATACTCTCTCTCTCTCTCTCTCTCTCTCTCCACTATGTTCTCTTTAGAAGGTGATCCTAAATTTTAATCATTTTTCGCCAATACAAGGAAGAAATAAGACAATTTCTAAATATTGTACTCGGGTATATGCGTGAATGTTTTTTTATTATTGGCTGCATGTTGTGACATTTGGCGATGATTTTGATTTAGCGAAGACAGCGGTTACTGGCTAATACGTCTATTCTAAGAAATTAAACTTCGAGAACAAAACTATTTCTCTCAAATTCTAGAAAGGATTTGAAGTGTTACTGTTAGAATGAAATTAAGCCTTTTTACACCTTTCATGGATGTACAGGTCTTGTTTACACTTTTAGAATAGTATAAACAGGGTTGAATTACGAACTTATTTTTTTTTCAGACTGCAAAATTTTTATGTCATTCGACTTTTTCTTTTTAATTAGTTCTGCCTTTTTGCTCTATATATCAATTAAGATTACAAAACTTGTTTTTTAAAAACAAATGACATTTCAAAAAACAGAATAGAAAAATATGATAGAAGTAATCTATTCAAATCTGAAAATTTTTCGATCGCCTTATCTTTTACACACACACACACAAAGAAGCATTTACTTCTTAATGGATTTTCATTAATTTTGATTAATAAGTTTTTGTATGTATATCTTGAATTTCAAAGTCTCTGCGATTAAAATTTCGTGTTATAGCAAAAAGGTTTTTAGCGCGTTCGTTGCTAATTGTATGAGAATGGATGGGTGTTTGCATTTCTTTTTTTCGAAAATTTCTTTCACAATAAAAGCATTGTTTTTTTGTTTTTTTTTCATTCAGAGTAAATATATATTTAATAACCGTAAGTTTCATCTTAAATCTATCAATTCAACTGAAAGAAATTCGGACAGAAAATTTATTTATTGTCTAAGACCGAGTAGAAATTTTATACAATATTTTTTGTATTTCCTATCTTTTTGGATACAATTTTAAATGCAGATAAAAATCATGAGAAATTTTCATATAAAATGGTATGGGTATTTTTTAACCCGGGAGAAGACGCACACACAATTCTGACGTTAGTGCTCACGCTAGGTGACTCTCGGTCATCCAAATCTTTTTTTATAATTATTTTCATTGGATAAAACCGTTATTCCAGTGAATAATTTAATCAAGAGAAAGTATACTTACCTACTTTTAAAGGCTTATTTCATTATTATTTTTTTATAATTCTAGAAAAAAATGTAATCAAATTGAACTAAAATGTTTCAATGAACTTGACTTTAACAAAAGACACTATAAGCACAGACACCTTACGTTAATATTACACGAGTGAAATTTGCATGCAAAAATGTCATATTTTGTTTAAGTTAACGTAGTTTTATTGCCCTTAGATGATCGAAAAATAGCATATTTAACTTTTTCTTTCTTGTACCTTATTGCGAGACCGCAGTGTGTCTTGTGATATATACTTGGGGCTTCATATGTTTTTAACACCATTTTATAAGTTTCACTCGTATGTAACTGAATCTTTGAACACAATTTTCACCCACTTTAAAAGGTCAGATTAATTCGTTATTTTATTCACTTGTGAAGGATCGATGACAATACATTAATTTAATAATTTCCTTCCATTGTCCAGATCAGGATCATCAGGACTAACGATTTCCCATTTTCAGATTCCATCTCGCATCTGGCGACTAATCCCATATCCCATTCCCAGATTTAGCAACTAATTTCAGATTTGGCGACTAAAATACTAAGTTACAATTTAGTTTGATTAACTATAAAAGATTTTTTAAAACTTTTTTTTAAATTGTTAAAAAAATTGATGTTCTTTTAGTGTAGCATTTGAAAATTTTCCTTTCGACTCAAACATTTCATGTTCATCGCTGTTCTCAAATTTACTTTCGCTATTATGATTAAATATGCATTATTTCATCACACACACACATTCCCTTACTTTATAAATTTCTTTTTCTAAAGTTTCAATTTCATCCAATAGAGATCGTATGTATATATATGTAAGGATAATTAAATTAGATTAAAAATTAAATTCCCTATCTAGCACTTGACTCATCTGTCTCAGCTCCCATATTCAAGTATCAAACTAATCACCCATTTGTTTCTTCCGAAAATATGGCCTAGCCAATAAACATGTCTAATTCCAGATCGTTAGATTTAATAGTCAACATATGTCAGCATTAACTTGCAAGCACCATCTTCAAAGCAGCGACACTTACCATATGTTTTTCAAGTGTTATCCACTTGAAACCACCACCATGGCGTGCTTTTTCCTCCCTGCTCTCAGAGTCAGAACAGATGTACGAATGAAAGAATAAAGGTCGTTTTTTCACTTCTCTAACTTTAATCTGACTCTGTCTTAAAAATCATGACAGAATTAAAGCCGGTAGGATTTACTTGCTAATATAGTTCGAAATGTTTAATTTAAATCAGTTCATAAAGTTAAAGAATTTAAAAAAAAACGAGCGCAAATTATGCTAGCTATCGAAATAAATGCTGCGAATAACGATTACGGGACTCCGTCAAACGATATTTCTCTCTTTGCTGAGGACTTCAGATTGCCGGAATAAAAAATGGTACGGAAAAAGAAACGCGCTAGTGAGAGATCCCCGAAAGAACATCGCTCTTAACACAGAGAAGAATGCAGTGTTTACAGCCGAACGATATTCTGTTTTTGCTGAAGAGGCCATCCAGTTTACCGTGAATGGAAGAAACATTCTAATGGAGAGAAAAAAATGAGGAAAGCGTGAATCCCCTAAACTCCATGATGAAAGATGTCAATCCCTTCCGCCAGAATAGATAAAAAATATGTTTTTCTCCGAATGGTATTGTGATTTAGTTCCAGTGATACAATGATGGAAGGACCAACAGTACCAGAAAAAAAAATCTTTTCGCCGGAAAGTCTGCACGGTAATACTGTGAAATAGTAAAGCAACAACATTAAAAATAAATAAATAAAATTTTACTAGTGAAATAACGTGACAACAGCATCTGGATTACCGTTCAACAAGGGTTTCTGGCGCTGCAAAGTGGAGGTCAGTTAAATTGTATACCTACAATTTTAGTAACATTGAAATAACTGAGTTTTGCTGAACAGAACTTTGCGAAAAAGAATAATATATATGATATGGTATTTAATTTTTATAATATAGTTGTGTTATAAATGAGATATTTTCTTTATATTTTAAATGAGAAAACAAAGTATATAGGTTTAGTCATACAAAATTTTGAGAAATTTTAATATACTTCTCATAATTTTATCTTAAGATGTCGAATGAGTTAAGAGTTATGATAGAAATTGGTGTTTTAAAGTGAAAGATATAAATTAAGTTTTTAGAAAAATGACTAATGAGAGAACTTATATTAGAGATATTGATTTTTATAAGAAATAAAAGTAAAGTCAAGTTTTTTCTCCATTGAATTCAATTGTTTTGTTAATTATTTTATTCAGCAGTAATCTTATTGCATGTCATTAAATTTTTTTATTTTGAAATTGTGTGTTTTGATATACCGGCCATATATCAGGATTCACTATTTCTCGAAATTTTCCTTATCTAAAATTAAAATTAATTTAATAACTTGAAGCTTAATTTTGGATATTATACAGTGGATAAGGGAGAATACAATCATTATAATTTTGTATATGTCTCGAAACATTAAGAGGGCAAACTTGTTTAGTTTGATATGTACACCTCTCATTGTTTCTTATCAGCATCCCTGAACATCTGTGAGTTGATGACGCAGATTTCTCAGAGAGATGTGTTCAAAATTAAGTAAGGTGATACAGTTTTATTAGTGAATGTGTGATGCAAGAGAAACTCAAGAATTTTTGTCTATGAAACGTATTTTTAGAAGGTTACGGAAAGATTCAAAATATAGCATGCGATATTAAGTTACAGTGAATATTGAGAAAATTTTCATACATACTAAAAGTTATTATTGAAGTGAGTCCACTTTTCTGACTCAAAAATAATAAAGTGCTCTTATATTCTTGTATTCATTTATTCCTATATTCTTATAATTTTTATATATTATAAAAAACGCATATGAAATAAAATATTGTTTATTGTGTTGAATAGTGCATATAAGTTGTGTGTTATACACCGTTTTCATATTATTAATAATTTCATTTTTAGTGTCTATATTTTTTTAATCTTTTTAAAAAAATGTATTTCATATATGCAAAATGTGTGTAACAATTTAAGGTATTACTACGATGGCGTCAGAGTAGATTTTTATACAAAATTATTATTTTAATATTTGTATGATTTCATGTATTTTTATATTTACTATCTTATTGTTTGATATATTATTTTCCAACATAATTTTTTGTAAAATATCTACCAGCTATAATACGAATCGTATTATTATGAAGAAATAGGAGGAAACGCGTGAACTCTTATTCTAGATGTCGAATAGATTTATTTGAACAAGCTAATCTTCATTTATATGTATGGAAATTCATGTTTATCAATTAATATGTTGGAAGTGTCCTTACTGTGTTTGTTGTTATAGTTTCGTTTATTGTATTGCTTTTTGATTTTAGTATTACTATTGCTTAAATATTTCTACTGTGTTTAATATGTCTTTCTAAATAATGTTATGTATTGTTTTGTGTTTGCTGAAAATTGATTAAGTTTGTAAAGAGAGAAAAAAACCACGCCATGATTCACTTTTAAAATTGGGGGGCAAATGTAAGGATAATTAAATTAGATTAAAAATTAAATTCCCTATCTAGTACTTGACTCATCTGTCTCAGCTCCCATCTTCAAGTATCAAACTAATCACCCATTTGTTTCTTCCGAACATTTGGCCTAGCCAATAAACATGTCTAATTCCAGATCGTTAGATTTAATAGTCAACATATGTCAGCATTAACTTGCAAGCACCCTCTTCAAAGCAGCGACACTTACCATATGTTTTTCAAGTGTTATCCACTTGAAACCACCACCATGGCGTGCTTTTTCCTCCCTGCTCTCAGAGTCAGAACAAATGTACGAATGAAAGAATAAAGGTCCTTTTTTCACTTCTCTAACTTTAATCTCATTCTGTCTTAAAAATCATGACATTATATATATTTATATATATATATATATATATATATATATATATATATATATATATATATATGCTCTTTTTTCTCTTTTTTAACATAATTTTCATTTACATTTTTAACCATAATGAATCGTACAGCACAGCAATCAAAATCACAAAGTCGTTCACACTGGAAATATGTAACCTGTTCATTGAAAATATTTTGAAACAAATGTGGTCGTGTAGGGAACTCAGTCACCCCATGATTGAAGAAAACGTTTTCCACTCCCACAAAACGAGGGAGATATGCGACAGATACATTTCAGTTATCATGAAGACTGTCATATAAGAGAATACAGACAAGGTCATTGATAACAAACACTTTTCACGGAATTAAAGATTTCTAGAGCTTGGGGTGACTCTGTGCCCCGCGCGACAGCTCCCTGGTTTACGTCACAATATAAAGCTGCACGAGGGCTATTGGAGACGGGCCTCGTAGTTTTGAACGATGACCAAGTGACGAGGACGACATCTAAGCTGATACCCCCTCTCCTAACTTCCACATCACACCAAGGGTGGAAGTTTGGGCGCCGACAGATTTAAAATGGTTCAGCTCCTTCTACGTGATGGCACAAGACTAGAACCCATGGCAAGCCAGTCACGAGCTCGTGACTTTTATTACTAGGCTGCTGCAGGCTTTGTGCACATGTGAAGGCAATTTTAATACACTTGTATGCATTTTTCTTTTTAACCGAAACTATGAGTTATTAGAAAACCGCCATTAAGTGAAAAATATAAGTGACTGTCGTTGGATTTAACCGTTTTGATTTAATTTCTATTACGGAGGTGACACCTGAGATGAAACCTCGCTCCAAGCTACGACAACACACGAACGGGTAGATTTTGACCCTTAACAAATTTAGAGCAAGGTCTTCAGTGGGGTGAGTGAGTGAATATTACGTGTCAAGCAGCTCTTATTTTCGAATGATATCGAATCAAAGATGACAGCCTAGCTGTAACAAATAGTCAGGAAAATAATTTTTAAAGAACTGTTTTGAAATATATTTAAGTATATTGGAATAAATTGAAAATAACCAATATCAATCAATAATTATATCAATATAGTATAATAGTTATATATAATAAAATAATGTATATATAATAACATATATGAATATTATATGTATAATATAATCATAATATAATTATTGTTACAATCATAATATAATCATTGAATATAATGTTTGTATTATATAATTATACTAGCTGTACCCGGCGCGCGTTGCTACGCAAACAACAGAAATAAATTTAAGAAAAATAATTTTAAAGGAAAATCAGTACACAAATATTCAATTCATTCAAAGCCGTTTCGAAAAAATTGTGTGATTACAAAGTTAAGTTTCAATTAGATGTTTATTGAAGTGCTGTGGGATACTCAATATTTCTTGTTTTTCCATCTGGTGCGTAGACGAATAAATCAGAAGGTTTTCCGACACGTGAGCAAGCCACATAGAGCTGTCCATGTGAGAAGCATGGATTCTCCAAATTTAATCCACACACTTGTAACGATTGTCCTTGTGCTTTGTTAATAGTCATTGCGAAAGCGAGTCGCACCGAGAACTGTAAACGTTTGAATTCGAATGGCATATCTGTCGGGATCATTGGGATACGTGGCAACAGGACGTCTTCACCTTTGAATTTTCCAGTCAAAATTGTTGCCTCGATAACATTGTTAATCATTTTCTTGACTGAGAGTCTGGTTCCGTTGCAAAGTCGTGGTGGATCTATGTTTCGAAGAAGTATGATGGGTACGCCAATTTTCAATGTAAGAACGTGCGGTGGCATGCCTGGCAAATCAAGCGAATTCAAGAATTCAGTTGGATAGTTGACAACCTCATCTTGATTCTCCACAGTATCGATGGACTTATATGTTGTCGTTTCACTGGGTATTCCATGCTGAATGGTGAAGTTGATGGTATTGACATCGATGTTTTTGGCTGCTAATATAGCACGCGTACTGAGCCCCTGATGGTTTTTGTAGCTTTGTGCAATGTTTGGGAAAACTTTTTGCACCAATTCGTCTCGATGCTTTCTGTTATCTTACAGAAGTTTGCTGGCAGGGTGATACATTGTGTAGATTCATCAATTTCCATTCGCCCATTTCCAATATCCATTAATTGTTTTGCAAAACTTCCAGCCGATGCATCCCGTTGTAGTTGTACACGCATGTTAGTTTTCAAAGTCAATTTCTGTAAATGACGCCATAGAACTGATGATTTAAGACATGCATGAAGTTCATCAGCGGGTGTTGATCTTGGTATAATGGGCAGTGTTTGTCGAAAATCACCAGACAATAAAATGAGTTGCCCACCGAAGATCCGTCTGTTTCCTCTGAAATCTCGCAGTGTACGATCAAGCGCTTCCAATGCTTTCTTGTGAGACATTGTACATTCGTCCCATATGATAATTTGACACGTTTGGAGTACTTTTCCCATTCCAGAGTTTTTGCTGATGTTGCATGTTGGTGCCTCAGTGTTTTACAAATTCAACGGCAGTTTCAATGCTGAATGCGTTGTTCGGCCACCATCCAAAAGAGTTGCCGCAATTCCAGATGATGCAATAGCCAGTGCAATATTATTTTGTGATCGTATGGTTGCCAAAATTAGTGAAAGAAGAAAAGTCTTGCCTTTACCACCGGGCGCATCTATGAAAAACAGTCCACCGCTTTGTTCTGTGATTGCACGCATAATTCTGTCATACGCAATGCGTTGTTCTAGAATCAACTGCGGAAGATTTGTCCTAACGAATGTCCCCAGTTCATCAGAATCATAGTGTGTTTCTCGTTGCAAATCACGATCAAAAAGGTTGTTTGCAGGTCGGTTTGAAGCAGGCATTCCAGTGCCTTGTTAGCGATTGTCAAACATATGTCTTCAATCAAAATCAATGCTTCATTATACACGTTTGGTGTGATTTGAATGACCGGATTTTGATTCGCAGAGCGCAAACGATGTAGAAAATCTTCACTCATGTAGTCCTTGTATTTTCCCCAAAGATCTTTTGGATTAGATGGGAAGCAGGTTGTTAATATTATGGCAAATAGCGTGCGTATTTGCTGTGGTCGAGCAGTATTCGATGCATCAGCTAGTGCAGTGTCCCAATGTGCATCATTCTCAAGAAGATTTAGTTCTTGGCAAGCTTGGCGATAAGTAGCGCACAGCTGACCGTTGACTGTTCTAAAATCTTCGAAGGATATTGGTCCACGTATATTGATCAACAGCAATCTTAGATAGAAGCATTCTGTATTGTTCGGATGAACAGTGTACAGACGACCCAATGCATCACTGGAATATAAATTGGTATGTCCTTCAACTGCTTTACCTTGTTTGCGACGTTGAAACTTTTTAGTCGATGCATTCCACGTGTAGAATTTCGGTACTTCAGAATAAAGCAAAGTTTTAGCAAAAAAATCATCTTGGCACAATGAGTAAAACGCAGTTAAAGTTGTTGCCGGTGGAACCAATGCTCTTGCACGTACATTATCTGCTGTACAGTACACGCGCTGTCCATTCTCGAGATGCACCGCCAAGTGTATTACTGTTGGATGTCGTTCATGGATTGGAAATGATAAGATGCACCATACTGCTTCATTGCTGCTTATGTAGCGTCCAAGTTGGTATTGGTTGATTTCATCGAGCGGTGCAGCTACATTCCCTACTCCGAAGACCCATGTGCTTCCTTTGTTGACATATTTGCAAATGTATTTGATCGACTTCAAAATTGCAATACTCAACATTAATGTGTGCTTTGAAGGTCTTTGAAAGCAGTGGTGAATATGGCACAATCCAACAATTATCTACTTCAATATCAATAATTCGTACTTTCAGAACGACGGATTTGCCACCATCCTCAACTGATCATCGACGATACAGTGGATATCCGTCATTGCCAGTGATAGTATCAGAAACCAATTTTCGCCCGTTTCGTGCATTTCCCATCAGACATGCATGATGAATTATTGTTGAAAACATGGGCCATGGATCATATTTTTGGTGACGACGTCGAATAAGTTTGGATCAATGTGCTTATCTGGTATTTCTGCTGAGATGATTTGATCAATTTAATCTGGCGTAATTTTGTTGATTAACCAAACCAAAATATGTGCATGTGGCAATCCTCTTTTCTGCCATTCAATGGAATACATCCAGCAGCGTGTCTCTCCAAAAACATGATGCTTGATAATAAAATCCATCAAACATTTCAATTTTTGTTTAAATTCGCGTGCGGTAATGTCATGGCGGTCCGAAGATGATTTTCCACCAACAGAAGTTCTTTAATTTAATTCCATGTTGGATTGCATGTAAAGATGACGAACAAATCTGGACGACCATATGCGCGAACGTATGTCATCGCATCTTGTGCGTATTTATGCATGTGCAGTGGACTCTCCGTGAATGTAGACGGTAATATGGCCATTCTTCCCAATTCGTTTGGATTGACGTTACCATCATTAACGATTGCGTCTCGTAAATGGATGTACTGTTCAGAACGCAACTCGGTTTGATTCAATCGAATATATAATAGCTTTTCGGTTTCAATCTTCGCGTACATGTCGACGATATATTGATGGAACAATTGTCTACATTTCAGAATGTGGTTCTCAGCGTTTTGACGAATCATCAGTCGATACGAATAATAATTCATGGCACTGACTTTCTTATTCGTTCCCTCACCTGTTTGTGGATTTATCATTTTGATGTTAAAATGATATCCACAATCTCCTCGTCAAAACAGAATCGGATACTGCAATCCGTCGTATGAGCGATGAGTTTTGGAGACTCGCTGAATTTCACCACTTCTGCGATGAAGAATTATGTCGCGCGATTCAAATTCTTCGCCAACTATAACGATCGCCACTTCATCGATTGTTGGTGCATTGAACTGTCTCTCGTGTTGGCCAACGGGTCTTTTGTCTGCTCGAATCACAACTGCATAGTCATCGGCTGGCATTCGTTGAATGGCGGTTTTAAACAACCGAACTAATTCATTGTGTTGATCGAAAAGGCCTTGTAACGCACCCACAATTTCTCGTCTAGTGCCCGCATTATAATGACATCGTTGTTCCATTTGTTCATCACTGTTTGCCATAAAATAAATTTGAAGGAACTTGTAATCTGCGTCCGGCAATGGTAGAAGCGATCCGGCATGATGATAAATTTGCCCTTGGACTCTGAATGTCGGCATGTAATTTTCGCGCACTATGTTCGTTGCACCGAACGATGTCATTTGGAAGCATGAATTGTACTTGCGGATGTTTTACAAGAAATGCTTCGACGCACGTGTAACAGCAGATAGAAACGTTGACAGTGGTTCGGGTGGTGAATGTAATTCTGGCAGCTTAACTTTTCCACTGGCGCAGCACATTCCACGCGTTTCATTTTTAAATTTGAGTGCCCTACAATACATGCAAATTTTATCCATTTTTCCAATGACGACATTTTGATGAAGACTGTAATCATTATTACTGTCATAATGGAATGCACTAAGATTCAAATCAGCGTGCAGTGTTCGTCTTGATCGAGCAGTGCTTATTCGAACATTTTGCAGCCTTCTTTTTCCCGTAATTCAGTTGTCTCAAAGAACGGATCTGATTAGTACGTATTCGATTAGTTTCTAATCTTACTTCTTGTTGGTCAGACGATTCAGACGAACGGGTCTCAGTGGCGTGTACTCGAAGATTTTCCAGCCTTAATGCTCGTTGCTCGTCTGATTCTGAGGTTCGTAATGCTCTTCTCTTTCGTGCTTGAGGTGTAGATCGGCCAATTGCTCGTCGCTTTGGAGGCATAATTATACAGGAACGACGTGATGCTTTTGAATTTATAAAACGTCGAAAAGTCGCAGATGGTATAAGATGCTAATAAGAAAAAACCGCACAGCAAATGCGTTCGGAATGTCAATCAGCAGTCAAATCCTTCACATACACATTCGATGATCTTCGTAAATTCACTGTAGAAAATGAATATAATCAATCAGCTCACGGAAACTACAAATATTCAATCCGATTGAAGTATTTATCTAAATTAATTCAGCTTACGATGAAATGCACAAAATTATTCGAAAAACTCTCCCAAATATAAAAATACGCACAATATTGTCTGTTTAATGTAAGCTAGATATGAATTTCACAACCTACACAAATTCTTATGTCACTCTCGACTCGAAATATCATCTATCGTTCGCTTCATTTGTTTCAATGCATATCAGCATGAACTGTAACGACAATATATGAAATTCATTAGAATGACATCTTTACATAATCAAATACATAGTTTACGATTCTAGAAAAGACATACAGGTAAACAATCATTTTTATAGAGATAGAGAAGAGAAGAGAAGGGAGAATAAAAGATAGAGGAGAAGAAAAAGAGAATAGAGAAAGAGGGAAGAGAATAAGAGATAGAGGAGAAGAAAAAGAGAATAGAGAAAGAGAGAGAGAGAAGAGAAGAGATAGAGAAGAAGAGAAAGAGAAGAGAAAGAGAAGAGAAGAAGAGATAGAGAAGAAAAGAAAGTTTATAGTTTTATTTTACTTATCGCACCAAAAATATATTTTGAGAACTTTTATTTATACGAATTCGTATAGATATCTATTAAAATCAGTATTGAACTTGATACATGGAAGCGCCATCTGGTGGTAACTTCCATTAATACGAATATCATATTCGTTTCCTCTGTGTAAAAATACATGGTCATAATGATTTTCATGACAATCGGTTGAACGGGGCAGAAGTTGCTATTCTGCAGCGCCACCTGGTGGCGAGTGGCATCAATGAGCATATTATACAAACCTTCTCCGTGGAAAAATTCATATATATACCAATTTTCATAAGAATCGGTAAAGTAGTTTTTGAGTTCATCGATGACATACAGACAAACATTCATTTTTATATATATAGATTACTCAAAAAAATAAAATAATCGCATAATATATATTAAAATTAATCAGTAATTAATATAAATTAATAACTGCTGATAACTTCCAATAATCTATAAAAAACGAGTTCCTTTAATTGATTTCATCGAAGGAACGTTTAAAAATGTTTTATTTAAAAGTAAAATATAGTGGAAATGCGCAATCCGAATAATAATTAAAAGCAAAGCCCTCATATTCTTGAAAAAAATATCCTGATACTCACCAATGATATTAGATACCCATATTCGAAAATAGCACAAAATACAACAACTGACTGAAACTATAAAATTGAAAAAAATTGCAATGTGTGAAAATGGTTCAATTTTTAAGGAAATCGAATTAAAATTGTTCGAAATTAATAGGGTTACCTTGGAAAAAAACATTACAGTACAAATTAACAATAATATATGCGACATGCCCTATACTATCATATTATCCTGTGATAAAAATGTCAAGGTAGCCATATTGTAATGTCAATGCCCATCTTGGAGAACATAAATAACAAATTGGTGCGTAGCACTCGGATATCAAATTAGCACCAACGTTGATTCCTAAAAGTTTTCGTTTTCCGATCACTCTGTGTGAATCATGGTACGAGGGCTGTTTTTGAAGTAAGGACCGTTTAATTAAACAAAAATAACGACTATATTTTATTTCAAAAAACCCTTTATTTTGGGATTTTACATACTTTTGCCTTTTTTTCTACATAGTTGCCGAGTTTATTGATGAACTTGTCATACCTTAGAATTAAGTTTTGAAAACCCTCTTCAAATATGGTCTGTCGCCTGGTTGGACAGCCAAGAGTTAACGGTCGCTTTCACTTCTCCATTGTCACTGAAATGCATCCCGCCAAGACTGTGTTTGAGGTACTGGAAAAGGTGGAAATCGTGCGCAGCAAGGTCAAGGCTGTATGGTGCATGGTCCAAACCTCCGAGCCAAAAGATTTGATTAACTCCCGAGTCGTTCTAAAAGTGTGAGGCCCTGCGTTACCATGGATGAGCTAAACACTTTTTCACAGCATGCCGCTCCGTTTGTTTTGCAATGCTCTTCGGGGAACTTCTGTACAGTTTCGCAGTCGGCACCTGAGTTGATCGTTGTTTCTTGTGGCATAAAGTCCACCAGAAAAACACCACGCCAGTTCCAGAGCACTGTTGCCATAATTTTGCGCTTTCACAGCGTTTGTTAAGCTTTGACCTTGACGGGAGAGGATGTGTGTCGTAATTCCATAGACTGTTGCTTTGATTCCGGGATGATATGGGATACCCATGTTTCATTTCCAGTAATGTTTCGACTCAACATGTCATCCCATTCTTCCTCGTAACGAATCAAAACGTCCAGTGAAATGGCAAACCTCTTCTCTTCGTGTTCCGCTGTGAGTATTCTGGCTACCCACCGATAACACAATTTCTTAAAGTTGAGGTCTTTAGTCACAATTTCGTACACCACCGACCGAGAAACTTCGGGAAATTCCAATGAAAGAGTGGCAATCGTGAATCTCCTGTTCTCACGAATTTTTGTTTCAACTGCTTGAATCAAATCATCGGTGATTACAGAGAGTCGACCAAAGCGTTCTTCGTCATGGACGTTTGTTCGCCCATCTTTAAATTTTCTGACTCATTTTCGAATTTTGCTGTCACTCATTGCTTCTGTGCCATAAACTTCTGTAATCTGGCGATGAATGTCTGCAGCCGACATGTTTCTTGCAGTCAAAAAAAACGGTTAACAGGCCGTATCTCACACTTGGCGGGCGATTCAATCATCTTAAACATTTTAAAGACGTACAGCGAATCTTACACGACTGCTACAGAGCTGGAAATGGTGCGTGTGTGTTCGCAAAGGATGCTGGTCTGTGACGCAGAAACTCGTTGTGGCGCACGCGCGAAATAGAGAAATACACGCGCCAATGGACCTTACTTTAAAAATAGTCCTCGTACATTAAAAATCTTTTTCTTTCCCTTTATTTAAGGTTCAAAATGTACTTTTTTAGAAAGAATGTCAACAAGAAATATATTCTCGAGTGAAAGAAATAAAAAAACAGTATACAAAATAACAAATATTAGATGGATCTCCTTTCTTAGGCCTTCAGGGAATTGTATTGTAATCATCAATGCGCAGTTTCTCTAGAATAATGGATAAGAATCTTCGTAACGAGATGTTGAGGGAAACAGGAATTCAGCTTGAAAGATAATAAAAAATTAACAGTACATCCTCCCACTTGATAAGTAACTCTACCTTCTATCTTTATTCTTAGCACACTCATTTATTAATTATAACTCACATGGGCATAGATCTGATGGATAATCTATATCTGTGTGCTATCGTAACTGATTTCAGAATGTATCCAACATTGGATTCGTAATTAACCCTCTGACCGGAACATCATTTCTTTTCTGTTCTTAGAAATATTCGTCTGACAAACGGGTATGCAAATTTTTTTTGAATTTTATTACCTTAAGGACTGTTTTAAATGTCTTTATCGCTCATGAAATGGAGTAGAATTTTTAATATTTAAGTCTTTATATGAGGTGCACTATATTAATATACAGTCGAACCTCCATATAACGAACTTCTATATTGCGAATTTTTCTATATAGCGAACTTTTTCCTGGAACCAAGAACATTTCACGATTTTCTGCGTAAAATAACCTCCCAATAGCGAAGTGCATTTTCTATCTAACGACCTTTTTGTCTTGTGATTTAATTTTTTTTCTCCCTATTTTTGAAGCATTTCTGGACATTGAGTTATTTTCTCTTTTGGCACATTTTATGGTGGTGATAAATCTTGAACTGATTTTATTAGGGACCTAACTCATCGTGAGCATTGGCATTTTATTCATGAAGTGCAACCTTTAGCCCCCATTGTCCATTCATTTCACTGGAAACACCTTCGATATTCCCTTTCACCATCAGTGGAGTCTCGTTCCTTCTATTAGTATCTGGAAAGTTCATTTGTAGTATTGATCAGTTGTACTGGTAACTTCGTTTCTTGTTGCTCGAAAATTTCAAAATGTTAGTGCTTAAGCATCAAAGAAAAAATTTAATTCTTCAGGAATGGATTAGGTCGTCAGGAAACTTTTATTGCAGTTTTTCTTTTCCTTTATAGGTAAAATATATAAAATAAATGTATATTACTTTACAAAAAAAATGAGAATAATTACTTGCTTTTAATATATAGTGTTTATGTATTTAAAATTGTATTATGTGGTTTATAAAGAAAACTGAAAGATGAATCTTTATATTACGAATTATCCATATAATGAACTTTTTCTCTGGATTCAGCGATTTCGTTATGTAGAGGTCTGACTGTATTTTTTATTACAAGAATTGTGACTAGTATTTTTATAAAAACTGATTAGAAATTATTTATATTCATGTAAAAATAATTAAAAATAATACCAAAAACGAAAAAACTAGATAAATTTAGATACTGATTGACGGTGATAGATAAGAAATATCGTACATATCGTGAGTTGAAAAAAATTGCCGGGTACGACCACGTGATCCCCTCCCTGGGTAGAATCCAACTGAAGATGTCAAGGCAGCCCACCCCAAAATCACACCACAGTAATATCTACAGGCATCAAAGCAAATCTTTCCCGTCTGAGAGACGGATGCTCCGGTGAGGAGTGAGTGAGTGAATGAATATTAACGTCTCAGTGTTCAGCTACAAGAGGGCTTTTGGCGACGACCCACCTCATTTTGAACCATGGTCAAGTGACATGGACGACACCTGCGCTGGCACCCCCCTCTCCTAATTACCATACCAACGGGAGAACGTTTGAGCTCTCGACAGATTTAGCGCGCATCGCTGCCCTACACGACGGGTCTTTAGTGGTATATTTTTCAATTCCTACTATTAGCTCCCACTCTCTCTCTCTATATATATTTATTTATCTTGGCGGAATTTTCAATCATTAATAAAATGTATTTTAAAGCGTTTAATTGAGCTGAAATTTTATGTACATGATTTTATTTTGGATGGCAATACAATAATTTAATTATAATTAATAAAATTAATTGATAAAAACTAATTAATTAAAGAATTACAAATACAGCCACGTTGGCATCTTTTTTGGTGACTTAGCGACCCTTTCAGCGACTTGTGTCAAAACTTGAAAAGTTTTTTTTTCGCATGTTTTAAAGCATTCAGTTTAACTGAAATTTTATGTACAAGTTTGTTTTGGATGAGAATACGAAAATTTAACGATAATTAACAAAAATTAATTGCCACTTAATGTTCTGATTCTGTCCTATGTATACACACATTTATATTAATTGTAACTATTTAATAAAAAGTAGATAAAAGAAAATTGTTCTTCGTTGATTCTAAGTAGGAATTAACTTAAATTTTTTTTTTATATTACTTTTGCTTCGAGTTCCTTTTTCGTTCCGACCATATTAATGTTTTTTTTTCCGGTTTTCGATTTTTGGTTCAATTTCTGTTTGAATTCCTTGTTGTATCGGGATCTATCTAGTATCCAATTTCGTGGTAATGACAGTAACATGTAATCTCCTTTCCCCTAGTGTTAAAAATATGAATAAACTTCAAAATTTAGCAGTTGAAATATTTTTAAATATTGTAAAGTTAAAATGAAAAATTTAAGAAAAATAATCTGAAATAAACTATTAAGGCGGGGAGTGGGAATTTGTGTGGACAATCCGAATGTAGAAGAAAATCTCGAGTCTTTTGAAATGAGAAAAATACAAAGGTTATGAAAGAATGGATTTTGATTGGCTGATAGAAATCGACAACAATAATACTTTTTGTAATTGAGCAGGATATGGATAATTTAGGAGTGGAAAAATGAGAAACTTCACGAACGATTAAATAACACGAAAATACGAAGCCAAAAATGTGGTACTTCTTAAGAGTTATAAAGTGAATTCATTTGAAAAAAAAAACGAATGGAAAAACACCTATACATTTGAACATAACACAAATTCAAGACTACAGAGAAAATAAGTGCGATGTGACAGCTTGCAATTTTAGTATTACAAGAAGAATTAATTGAAAGTAGCTGACATTAAAACAACTTAATTCTGAAATGGAAAATGTATTGGTAAATATTTTCGAACTCGATATGGAATGCGTTTGAAAGCATTCTGAATATTACTCGAGAAAAATGGTGGTATAAAATTTAAAAGGAAAACTAAGGTAAAATGTTGGGAATATATATTTTTGAATATCCCAAACCGATCACAAATATCGCCAAATCGAAACCCATTGCAACTCTTGGAACTTCATTACAAAAATTTTACAAAAAAAGTGAAGAATTTCATAAAATATGGATATACAACATACCAGACAATGAACAATTAACTAAAAGGTAAAATGTATTTAAATCAGGCATTGACAGGTGAAAGTAAGACTAGTTACAACACACAGATGATGCGTTCATCCTGTAACATGATGATATTTTCGTCACTTTTGCATACATTAGAAGAATAGGATAGCAAATGTTTAAATGTAGAAATTAGTAGAAAAAAATCTTAAATATATAGGTAAGCGAATGAATGAGCCATAAAAGTATTCAAGCTCGGAAAAAAAAACATTGTAATAGTTAACCCTTTATCTACCGACGGTACTAATAAGTACCACTCACTTTAAAATTACATAGAATAACCATTTTTACGAATATTCTGATGATACACTTATCAGGAATATTCTTTTAAACTCACTATTCCAGGATATATATGGCAGCACGGGTTCTATGATAAGTATTTTACCGAGGAAGGCGAATAGTTTTACAGCAGAAATTTCTTTTTCATCTGACATCGTTTTCAGCGGATTGCGAAGATAGTCATTTTTGTTCTGAAAAAATAGTTAATGTAAGTGTCTTATATTTTTGTATGTTAGTTAAGACCTTAAGTTAGTTGAGCATTTTGTTAATGTATATATTTAGTTTTCAATGTAGTGATTTAAAAAAATAAAAATATATATTGCATGAAAAAAACTGCAGTTAATCAAAATGCGGTTAATAAAGGATTAACATTCTTATGACATTTCTATGGGAATAAAACGATTTGCTGCACGCTAAATGGAATATAAAGTACGTTTATATTCCGTACAGAATATAATAAAGGGTGTTTTTTTAGAGGTACAGAACTTTAAATTGCAATAAAACAACGATGTATTATTCGATTGACATGAATTTTTTTTTTATTCGAAAGATAATCTTGTGGCATTACATTTTAAATATGATTTCTGGCATAGGACTGTCACGGCTGGCTCGGATGTAGTCCAATCTGGACGTCCAATTTTCGATGACTTTTTCCAACATTTGTGGCCGTATATCGGCAATAACACGGCAAATGTTGTCTTCCAAATGGTCAAGCGTTTGTGGCTTATCCGCATAGACCAATGACTTTACATAGCCCCACAGAAAATAGTCTAGAGGTGTTAAATCACAAGATCTTGGAGGCCAATTCACAGGTCCAAAACGTGAAATTAGGCGGTCACCAAACGTGTCTTTCAATAAATCGATTGTGGCACGAGCTGTGTGACATGTTGCGCCGTCTTGTTGGAACCACAGCTCCTGTACATCATAATTGTTCAATTCAGGAATGAAACGTTAGTAATCATGGCTCTATACCGATCACCATTGACTGTAACGTTGTGACCTTCATCGTTTTTGAAGAAGGATTCCACCAGCCCATAAAGCGCGCCAGTCAGTTTTTCTGGATGTAACGGTGTTTCGACATACATTTGTGGATTAGCTTCACTCCAAATGCGGCAGTTTTGCTTGTTGACGTAGCCATTCAACCAGAAGTGCGCTTCATCGCTAAACAAAATTCGCTTATGAAAATCGGGAACAACAGCAATCTCGTTTTGGGTTCATTTGACGAATCTACGCCTTGCTTGATCATATTTAAAATGTAATGCCACAAGATTATCTTTCGAATAAAAAAAAATTCATGTGAATCGAATAATACATCGTTGTTTTATTGCAATTTAAAGTTCTATACCTCTAAAAAAACACCCTTTACGTTTAACGCGAAAACGAGTAAAATGAAATATCGGTTAACATGAACCCGACAAACTACTATGCATTTTTTCTCTTAACACGAAATGAAAATCGCTTAACACGAAAATAATTCCTTTCTGGGAATGAACAAAATACGGAAAACACCTGTCGTGGAAGCAAGATTTAGGAGGTGTGTAAAATGAAGGAAAGGTAGTTTCACACGTTTCCTAGAAAGGAGGCTTATTTTACCTTGAAATACTCACGGAATAGCCTGTGACACGAGCCGATTTTCTTTACCTATCTCTTTCTCTATGTATAAAGTTACTTTCAACCTCCCTATCAAACGCCACACAAAAACATGTTATCAGTTGGTTTTGAAATTCGCTGACGAGTAAGGTGTGAGTAAAAATCAGTGAGTTGGGTTCGCATTATTTTTTCTATTTTAGAAGAATTTTTGTGCAAGCACAATGGCAGAGAGCTCAGGGGAAAGCAAACTGTTACTTCACTTAAAATGAAGATGGAGCTTCTTAAGGCTGTTGATCAAAAACAGAAGACAAAAACGGAAATCTATAAAAGTTTTAATATTGCTTACTCTACTATGCCAAAAGTAATTTTTTTTAAAAAAAGAGAGAAAATTACGTAAATGTTTTAACGTTTTTTTATTAAATACATCCATTTACACACATCTATGTAAATAAAATGTACTCTAATAAACTTAATTTTGTTGAATATATACATATTTTTTGCAATATCCTTTAACATAAAAAAATATTTCAGTCTCCCTCAGTTTCGAGTGTTAAACGATTTTCGCTGTAGCTCCACCGCTTTTCTCTAGTGTGTTGTTGAGGTTAGAAGAGTTGGATGGTCATTCAAGAGATGTCCTCACAACTGGACCGTTACGCAAAATCGTGATATGTTATTTATTTAAATATTTTTATTAAAATATACATGAAAAAGAAGCGATTTATTCTTGTATGTCTTCCCTTTGTTCTTATTTTGAAAAAATAGCCAAGTTGGCAATTTGAGATAGAAATGTCTACTTAAAGAGCGAGTTTTACCTTTTCAGAAGCGTTGAAAATTCAGTCCTGAATGATTAACATACTTTTAAGTATAAAGAAAAAAATTTTAAGAATGTATTATATAAAACAAGCTACATAATTATAACACTTTCCTTAAACTAGCTTTTCTCAAACTGAGGGGCGCTGTCCCGTAGGAGGACGTGATAACCCTACGTGGAGGGTGTGAACATATCGAAAAATCGAAAATAAAAGATTTAAAATAATTATTAAAATTTTCTGAATGGAAGCAACACACAAAATACATTCCGACATAGTAAAAAATAACATACACATTCACACTCATATAATATGAACTAGAACCTGTTTTTGTGCGGTCTTTTTTAATGCGATTTTATTTTTGTGCGATTTTTTATGTGCGATCTCTTTTTTTTTATGCGGTGTATGAATTTCAATGGCTTTGGCACCACTGTAATGTTTTCGATTTTTTACACCAGTTTCGCAACGGAGAATGTTAGGACCCTCCTCCCCCCTGAAAGTCAGGTTTCGCCTTTAATATTTTATAAATTTGGTAAATACAAATTTAGTGTTAGTCAAGCCTTGGGCTCCTAGAGTCCTGCCCCCCGTGATGCAGGAGTATACGCTACGCCACTGAAATGTGGACACTTCAAGACGCTATGTTCATTTGTTAAAAACAGTCTCCAGACAATGCGCGTTCAGTTGTTTTCTCTCAACACTCCAGCAGCCAGCGCTTGATTGAAGACGAAAATTTCAGTGACAGTGACATTATCAATAATTTAATGCATTATGAAGACGTACAAGAAGAACCGGATTCTTTGAGAGCGGATAAAAATATGCAGGTATCCAGCTGTCCTACAAATTGAAAAAGCATTTTTTTTAAAAAAATAGATACAAATTAAGAAAGGAGTATAAAATTCCCAAAAGGGCTTCAATCATGTATATCTGGTTATTGAGACATTTACAAGCAACTGACCACCCGACCTTCGACCAAAAACTTATCTCTTACTTAAGCACGAGCATATCGAAAAGTCAAAAATAAAATATTTAAAATACTTGCCAATTTACTGAAAGGAAGAAATACAAAATACATTTTGACATATTAAAAAACAAAATTCATATTTACACAGATATAAGATACTCATAAATGTATCAGTATGGCAAATAGTATTTGATAATTAAAAACAAGTTTAATAATTACCAGTGACTTCCATGCGCTTGTCATACTGAAAATTATATACAAAATATAATGCTTATCTTAATAATTTGTGCAGTTTATAGTATAGTATTAAAGTCACGTTGTAGCTTTAAGCCGCATTCACACCAAGGCAGCCAGCGTTGAGCATCTAGCCAATCAGAAACTTCATCTCGGGCGAGATGTAGTCCGGGTATACAAATGATAGATTTAAAAATAAAAACACAGATGAGAATAAGGAAAATTAGACTTATACATACATCGAAGTACTGTTTATTTTAAATTAATTGACATACCTAATGAACTTCAAGAGTTGTAATTCTAAAAATGTAATATTTTTTCAAAAACCTGGGATAATACCTCTCGAATAAGTGATTTCAAAACACTGCATACATATATTTTTCAGGTTTCTTAGTAAAAAAGGGGATGCACGCGTTATTATCACGGTATATTTATCGTAACGAGTTCTTAAATGAAAAGTTAAAAATTTTCAATAAATACTTCTTTTTATTCAAAGCAAGTTTTGGGTTAGATGTTATTCTAAAAGATATGAACTATAAAAAAAACAGAAATAGAGCGAAAAAAAAACAGAAATGAGAATTATATCAGGTTGGTATTAAAAATTATTCGCGTCAATTTAAAACTTTTAAACAAAATACTTTTTTAAAAAAATGTTAAAATTATTGTGGATAGTATCATCCAGCTCAAAAGTCTCCTGTCACAAAAACACAAAACGTTTTCACCCTCTATATTTTTTTATTCATTATTATTCTTTATTTCCGTCATTTTTTCAACAACAAATAAAAAAAATACATCTAAACTTTTATATTTGAAATTAAGTTTTGGTAGTTTTTTCTCTTCTAGAATTATTGTCATGTACTTTGCTTTATTTTAATACGTATGTACAATGTTTATCCAAAAAGTATCCGTCCTTCGGCCAGAAAATAATATCTTTGTTACTTTGCAGGATTAGATTCCTAATCAAATTCAAAAAGTATAAGCCCCTTGCGCCTTCACTCACTTAGTCCACTTTCCAGTGCATAAAACATTTCTGGGTAGCTTCTTTTGGAATAGTATTCAATTCCGCCGTCGCGTTCGTTCTGACCTCGTCTCTACTCTGAAACCGAGGTCCTTTCAATTGAATTTTCATTCTCAGGAACAGACGGAAGTCGCAGAAAGCCAGGTTCAGCGTTGTGTCCAAATGGTCCTGTGCAACTGCAAGATGGTGTTCTTTCAGTTCCACCGACGGAAGCTTGGAAACAAATTTCGCTGCTGCTCTGCGCATGATAGTGTGGCCGCGGTAGGCTAGTGGTCAAGGTATCGGATCGTGACTGGCAAGTCACGAGTTCGAGCCCAGTACCACTAAAGACCCGCCGTGTAAGGCAGCGATGCACGTTAAATCTCTCGAGAACTCAAACGCCCTCCCATTGGTGTGGTGTGGTAGTTAGGAGAGGAAGGTTCCAGCTCAGGTGTCGCCATCGTCACTTGACCATGGTTAAAAATTACGAGGTCCGTTGCTAAAAGCCCTCGTGTCGCTAAATAGTCCGATATTAATATTCACTCACTGCGCATGATCGCACAAAATTGCAAGTGCGAAATTGTGCTGTAGTAATCTCAATTTATTCAGCAGTCTCTCATACGTCAAGTGGCCGCGGTAGCCGCATGGTATAGGTATCGGACCGTGGCTTGCCTTTTCACGAGTTCGAGCCCAGTACCACTAAAGACCCGCCGTGTAGGGCAGCGATGCACGTTAAATCTGTCGAGAGCTGAAACGTCCTCCAGTTGGTGTGGTGTGGTAGTTAGGAGAGGGTGGTGCCAGCTCAGGTGTCGTCCACGTCACTTGACCATGGTTCAAAATTACGTGGTCCGTCGCCAAAAGTCCTCGTGTAGGTAAAAAGTGCGACGTTAATAATCAATCAATCAGTCAACTCGTACGTCAAACAACGATCTTCTATTATCACATGTTCCGCCCTTTTAACAACAGCTGTGTTTCGAGAGGTCTGTTGCTTCCCAGAACGCTGGTCACTCTCTACAGACGTGCGGCCACTTTTGAATCGGTTAAACCGTCCTTAAATTTTGTGTCCCAACAGCATTGTTTCCAAACACTTGCTGAATCTTACAAATTTTTTCACTCAGAAAATCCTTAAATCACTGTTCCACTTTAAAATAACCGAAGCTTTTGACAAAAATTTTAAGCAATACCTCTGCTCAAGAGTCGTTTAGTCATCTTTGGAGATATAAAAATCCGACGAACACGTATAACAGCACCTCACTCAACTGTATTTGGAAACTACGGGTACGCTGGAAAAAAATTCAAGCACGTTCATTAGGCTGTCACCTACTGTACACAATGGCGCCACTTTAAAATCTGTACCGTGCGTAGGAAAGTTCAAGGTCGGATACTTTTTAACATACCTTGTTTTTGAGTATTTTCCCTGGGATCTGGTGTGGGTACATCATGATGTTTTAAATTATCGGATATCTATTTAGAATCTACGTGTGACTAAAACATATGTAGGTGCATTCTAGCATTAACGTAGATACACATAACAGCAACAAAAATACAAACGGAGAAACGACGGAGGAAACAGTGTTCTTTTTCTAATTAGAGATCTCAGCTTGTATGCTTTTTCCTACGGGAAACTCCTCGAATATTCTTTAATCATTATTTTAATACGCTAATTGATCGAATTCGCCGGTTGATGTAATATTGCATCATCTCACTTTGAAATGAGTTAATTTGGAAACGTTTTTGAGGAAATAAAATATTATAGGTAAAAGGAGATATATTTCCCGTTAGGCTGGTAAAATAAGAGAACTAAGTATCACACGTAATGTGTTGGAGATCATCGTGAAATTCACCGAAAGAAAGTTTTAAAATACAGACTTATTACATAAATAATCGCTTTTTGTTCTACAATCTAACTTAATGTAAATCATTGGGTAAGAATGTGTCAAGACAGAAGAGATCAATAGTTTCTGACCTACAGGATCCTTACAAATATCTTATAAGCAGCTTCCATAGTTGAATGATCATGGGCACGATATTGTCTGGCGATACTTAAGTCAAAAACTATGTGCTTGAATCTGATTCAATGAAATATCTATCGTGTATTATGACTATTTCGCGTTAAATCTGTTTAAAATCCAGGCTCTGACGGGGCGTCGATTATTGTTTCCGAAGCTTTTCTATGAGGAGGGGGGAGGGGTTAGTCGGTTGAATGCTGTTCCAAAGGGAACAACTTCAAAGGAGAAAGAATAATACTCACGTACAATCTTGTAAAATGCTGCTTTGGCTTTTACCGAGTAAGTGAATATTAACGTTGCGCTGTTCAGCTACATGAGGGCTTTTGGCGACGGACCTCGTTATTTTGAACCATGGTCAAGTGACGAGGACGACACCTGAGCTGGTACCCCCTTTCCTAACTACCACAGCACACCAACGGGAGGACATTTGAGTTCTCGACAGATTTAACGTGCACCGTTCCCCTACACGGCGGTTCTTTAATGGTACTGGGCTCGAACTCGTGACAAGCCAGCCATGATGCGATACCTTGACCACTAGGCTACTACGGCCACTGGCTTTTTCCAAAGGAAAGTTTGTTCTTGTATAACTATCCTGTTCAATGTGTACAAGGGTCCTATATAACACTGTTAATTCATACCGTGCTTTATCAACTGTGTTATACGAGACTTATTTATTTATTTATTAGATTATTTATGTATGAACATAATATAAATAAGGGCAAAATGTACCGTATTGTATTGAAACCGTGTTTCGTGTTCTGTCAAAATCGTGTTTTACGAAAAGTTCAAAGAACAGAAATTAAGGCAATCTGTTCCTGTTACATCGAAATCGAGTCTTAAGGCTTAAAATTTTATGACAGATGAAATCTCGCTCCAATACAACATATTAATGAAAAAGTTATTTAACTTCAAGTTTTTAAACAAGCAAAAATATGAAACAAAAACTAAAAATGCAACAAAAATATATTCAAAAAAGTTATATTATTACTATAAACTGCTTATTAGAATCACTAAATTAATTCTCAACATCAATGTCATCTGAAATAATAGCTCTAATCTATTTTTTTTTCAAAGTTGGTCGAAACTCCTTTTCACTAGTTATTTTTCCATCATTACAAATGGATGGTCGCTACAGTACTACTCTCTACTTCTAAAAGTAAAGTTAATAAACAATCCTTGAATACAAAAATATACTTCAGCACTCTTTTGAAACACTTTGAATAAATATTCATCTAAAAACCTAACAAGAGAGAGACGCATTTTTTATATTATTATGAATCTTATATTTTAATCAATAGTTATATTATTTTACGAATATAGAAATAATAAGTATATAGATAAATATTCCTACTCTGGGATAACTTATTGTGAGTTGAGTCAAAAGAAAAAAAGAATTTAAGGTGTAAATGTGAACATCAGTTTCAACTTACTCAAAACGCAAATTTTTTCATCGCATTTTCTTGATCAAGAAATTAGTAATCTACTTCTTTAAAGTTAATATCAAAATTATTAATCAAATTTTTTAGCTTATTTTTTGTTATGCATACAAAAGCAATTTTTTGCTCTATATCCCGTAAAATCATCGATCAACAAACGGGAAAAATGATAGTTTCTCGTTAACTAATACTGTTTTTTCTCTTTTACGAAGACTTTTTATTTTTAAATTCAGAATCTATTACTTTTGCTTTAGTTATAAATAGTGAAACCTCTTCTGTTTCGAGTTATGAGTAAAATACACTTAAGAAAACTATTTTTAAAAACGTTAAAAATTGTACACCTGCTATACATATATAGATGTAATTCTGAAAAAAATTTATATTTTACTTAGGATTTCGGTCTACCAGAACCATTTTAAATTCAGAAATCTTATGCAAATCCTATGGAATTTCTATTATCCATCTCAAATCTAGACTGGTGTATCGCTCTTTGAATGCATTAAATACTCGAAAGAGAGAACAACAATGAAGATTTATCTGGAATTTTCCTTCCTGAAAACAATTCTTTAAATTTTATACTGTGGATTTTCAGAAGCTTAAGTAATATTTTAAAGTTAACTTCAAGTGACAAAAGTAAAGTATAATTTCAGAGAAATCTTCATTATTTTTTGTTCTTTCGAACGTATTTCTCTGTTTTCAAATTGATGAAATTGTCTAGTTATGAGCAGGAAAGTAGATTTTCGGTGAGTGCTTATTAACTTCGCATTATAATAAGATGACCTTTAGGGAGGACAGTCCTTCTTTTATAGGCCCTGTCCTTCCTCATAAAGTGTCCTCCTTTTCAATATTTTGAAAGTAATCTGTTAATCTCTGTATTCAGAGATGCCAGGCCGGACTGTTAAGCTTCGTGGGTCGGTACAGTATGAACTATCGGAGATATTAATGTATTTTATAGATAATCATGGATTTGATAGATACTCTACTTTCCCCAAACGATTCAAACGATTGGCATCAGCTACAGAATTCAAACTTATTTCGAACGCTTTTGTTGTTCAATTAAAATCAAGATTTGAAGAAAAATGTATTCCTTTAATAATAAAAAAATTGTCACTCAGAAAAATCAATTCCGGGCATAACGGAAACATTTACCAACAAAGCGCAGAATCTCGACCAAACATGGTTCCAATATGTCGGAAAATGGTGTGAAACAAATATCACAGGAAATAACAGTTTTAAATGTTTTTTTTTTTACTTCATCACAAATGGGCAGACAGAGATGAAAAATTGTGATGAGTTTTCATCGAAGGAAATGCCCGATATTAATATTAAATTGTCTGTTTGAAGCAATTAGAAGACTGAATGTATGTTTAAATTCTGATAAATTAAAACAATGTTAAAATCAGCATGTTGAAATTGATAAAAGATGGGAGGGGGATATTTAATCATTTAAAATATGAACGCTTTCCATATGAAAGTATGGTTGTTCTTGATGAATTTGCGTTGTGCTGACCTGGAACTAATGCAAAAATTTAAAGAATTTTTTAGTTGGTAATGATTTTTGGAGAAGTGAGAAATCAAGATTGAATGTTGATACTTCAGCTGCAGCACTTACTGTAAAGCTGAATATAAAGGATATTTTTTGCTCCGAAATTTCCGATGTATTAAAAATGATATATTAACAAAAAATAATCATTTAATGGAAAAATATTTGTTTAAGTAGATAGGTAATTAAAAGGAATGAAGCGTAACTAGTGTATTTTTGTTTGAATTGATAAAATGCTCCAGATATTTACGTTGTAATCTTTTCTTAAATTTTTTTTCCTCCTTTTCATTGCAAAAAAATTGGTCACCTTAACTATAAGGAAACACGAGTTATTGGTGACGGATTGGTTTTGAACCACAGTCATTGAACGAGGACCGAGCCTGAATTCTCGCACCTCTCTCCAAACCACCATACCACGAACAGATAGACAGAACAGAGCATCGATAGATTTAACGTGCATCAGCCGTGACATTCGTTTACGTGCTTATAAAAAGCAAAAGAATATCAATTAAGTTTCGAAAAGAAATTAAACAATACAAATAAGCAACTAAAAAGATATATGATGATGAATTTTTTATCGAATACTGAATGAAAATGTTTTTCTTAGTCGAATAAGGAATATTGATTGTGAATATTTTCATGATTGTCAAAGGGAATTAGGTTCCAGACATTATTTAAATTTTTGGAGATAAAATTGTATCTTGGTAAGATTTTACATACAAAATAAAGTCGGACCTCTATTTAACGAAATCGCTAAGTACCGAAAAAAAGTTCGTTATATAGAGGTTCATCTTTCAATATATTTTTTAAACCACATAAAACAAATTTTACATTGATAAAAACTATATATTACAAAAAAGTAATTATTCAACCCTTTTTGTAAATTAATATCTATTTATTTTATATATTTTACTCATAAAAACAACCTACAAGAAAAAAAGAATGTCGAGGAATACACTGTATTTTCAACATTAAGAAAATCATTTTTAATTAAAAATTATTATTAAAATTATTTATTTTAAAGACATTATTTTAATTTAAAGCATACAAGTAATTTTAAACACACATTATTTTAAAACATTGAAATTTATCGAAGATGTTTCTAATGAACAGGACAATGGGGGTTAAATAATACACTTCTTTGAGTAAACACACAGATTTCTGTTGCTCTCGCCAAGTTAGGCACCTAATAAAACCATTTAAAGATTTATGACTACCATAAAACGCGTTAAAAGAGAGAATAACATGAAATGCCCAGAAATACTTCAAAGGTAGAGAGAAAAGAAATTGAATCACAAGAGAGAAAAAGTTCGTTATATAGAAAAATTCGTAATATAGACGTTCGTAATATGAAGGTTCGACCGTATATATATATGTATATACACTGCTGGACAATTGCTAAGGACGGATCACAAATTGCTATGTAGCATAACATTAAGCGATACATGAGGCCTAGTAGGATAAAATATAGTTGCCACACTGTTCAGACATTAGAAAAAAGAATATTTATTGTTCTGGAAAGTACAAAAGCTGTGGAACATCTGAAAGAAAAAAAATGTTCATTTGATCTGCGTACGGAGAAATGGAACAATGCATCTAAAAGTCAGCAGGCACCTTAAAGAAAGGTATCAGTACGGGATATGTCCACCGTGGAGTGTGATGCAACATTCCACACGTCGTACCATACTTTGCACAACATTATCCAGCAGCTGTTGAGGCAATTTATCCCATTCCTCTGTGAGTGCACGGATGAGGGTGTTCTTGTTTGTCGGAGGATAGTTTCGACCAGCAACTTGCCTCCCCAAAGCATCCCACACATTTTCAATGGGGTTTAGATCTGGAGAACGCGCTGGCCATACGAGACGTTGAATACCCTCGCTGTCTAGACAATCCTGAACAGCGAGTGTTCGATGACATGTTGCGTTGTCGTCCATAAAAACAAATTTATCACCGACAGCACCACGGAAAAGACGAACATGAGGAAGTAGAACTTCATCAATGTATCGTTGGCCCGTCATAGTCCCATTCGCAACCGCATGTAGGCACGTGCGGCCATTGATCATGATGCCGGTCCACACCATGATACTGCATGTAGGATATCGGTCCTTTTCCTGGATATTTTCTGGACGATAAGCAGTACCACTCTCGCGCCAGATCAGTTGGCGTCTACAATCCGATGACAGACTGAACCTACTCTCATCTGAGAATAGTACGCATGCCCAGTCCTATTCAGTCCAATTGTGATGCTCACGACACCATTGCAAACGGGCAGTACGGTGCTGTCTGGTCAATGGGACACACACAACAGGTCTGCGTGCGTATAGTCCTCCTCCCCTCAAACGTCTGGCAACAGTTTTTCGGGAGATCTGCTTTCCTGAGGCAGCAAGAAACTGATTTGCCACCTGCTGAGCTGTGGTGTGCCTGTTCCGTTTTGCTGATAGGATGATATATCTGTCTTCTGCAGGCGTCGTACTTCTAACACGACCTCCCCCGTGCCATCTACTACACCTTACAGGATATTTAAATGACTTCCACAGCCGTGAAACAACGCTGTGAACGATGTCGAACTCCCTGGCAACATCTGTTATTTTTCGCCCTTCTTCGATCTTTCCAATAATTCGGCCACGCATAAAATCATCTATGTGATGTCGGGATAACATGCCAAAAATTTTAAGTTCGTGTATTAAATCTTTCCTGTAAAACTTTGACTTGAAACAACAACTGTCCACACGCGTCAAAACCTTTAAAGCTCTTATGAACGCTATCACGTGATGAACAGACGTGGAAAAAATTTGCATACTCATACTTCTTCTTACTAATATCCCGCAATTATTCTAATTTTCCACATTTTGCTTCCTTTCATTTTATGGTTGCTATGGATGATAGTGTTATCCGTCCTTAGCAATTGTCCAGCAGTGTATATATATATATATATATATATATATATATATATATATATATATATATACTAGCTGGTATACCCGTTCTTCGCATGGGTGAACTGAAAAATTAAACAACACAGATTGAAGGATAAAGAAGTTTTTAATGAGTTAATTTTACGTGAATTGCAAATTAAACAAAAAAAGCTTTTGGCGTAACTCAGGTAACAAAAAAAAGAGAGAAATAAAACACCTTTGTTAAATTTTAAGTATGTAGGTCTAATAGCTGATAAAAAGGGGTTTTTTTTATTTATAACTCCCCGTAACACTCTTGAGGGTTGATTTTTGAAAATACCTTCCTAAGCTGATCTCTACTCAGCAAAAGTAACATATTGTTAAAAGCTTTGTGTAATGAACGCTTAAAATAGTGTAAATAATTTTTATCTGAAAGTATAATACATTAATATTCCTTTCTGTAGTATTTATTTTATGTTAAAATTGTAATATTCACAAGCAAAGCTGTTTCTTAAATTATAATGACGATCCAATGAAAAACATAGCGAAATATTAACGATAGAGTCAAGTTGGCAAATGCCTAGCTACTTTCATAACGCGAGCTTTATTAGAGCTTTGTAAGACCCGCCGTGTAGGGGTGAAATGCACTTTAATACTTTATCCAACCGCATTATGATTTACTGCAGTTTTTTTCATACAATATTTTTTTTTTGGATCGCTACATTTAAAATTAAGGGATACACATAAAAAAAATACTCCACTTTGGAAAATTTAATCCGTTAGAGCTAATAAATTAAATAAAGATATATTCCACTGTAAAATTAATTATATATACCGTTCACTTAAAATAAGTAGTCAAATCATTTTCTAAGGTCTTGATTACCATACAAAAACATAAGACACTTAAATTTTGACAAACTATTTTTTCCGCTAAAATACTCATCATGGAACCTGTGCTGCCATATATCTTGGAAGAGTGGATTTCAAAAAATATTCCTGCTAATTATTGGTAGAATATTCCTTTTAATTTGGTGTGGTGTGGTAGTTAGGAGAAAGGGGTGCCAGCTCAGATTTTGTCCACGTTACTTGACTATGGTTCAAAATTACGTGATCTGTTGGCAAAAGCCCTCGTGTAGCTGAACAGTGCAACATTAATATTCACTCACTCTCACACTCCAAGAAATACAGAACAATAGTTAGTGTGTTTTTAAGTGTAAAAATAATTATATTTGCTTATTCAATTAAAATTATAGCGTTATAATTAACTACTAACCACAAATAAATTTTGAAAATTTGTCGAAATGATGCAGGGTGAAAGAGAAAGTTTATTTAATTTAAGTATCAGAACTGATAAAAGCATTTATTTGGAAAAAGTATCAATTTCTTACTACCAAATATGCATAATAAAATCATTAAAAAAACATTAAGATAAAGAGAGATTTATAACAACATCTCCCTTCAAAACTTAGTTTGATTCTGAAATAAAAAAAAATAGGCATTATATCAGAGGAATTAATTAGAAGCGATCACGTTGCGGAGCCAAAAACAAAAAAGGTTTTTCACAAACAAAAGATATCTGGGATAGATATATGCTGACGTGGTTTTTTTGCAGCGCATAACGGCAGATGCCACCCCAAATAAATGGCTGTTTCCGTCACCGAGCAACCAGCGCCCCTCATTCCAACAATCATACCTTTTTCGAACTCTGACAGGTCCGTCAATTGCTTGGATATGTCAGAATTTTTTCCTACTTACTTGACAAATATCGTTATATTTTGGACACTTTTCCCAAATCTTTATAAATTATAGTCTATGCTATAAATTATAGCCTATGTGCTATTCTGATGTATAAGCTATATTACTGTAAAGTTTTATTAAAATCCATTCAGTAGTTTTTGCGTGAAAGACCAACAAAGATTTTCACAAACTTTCACATTTATAATATATATTATATATATATATGGTTGCACTACAAAGCTACAAGAGGGCTATTGGTGACGGACGTCGTAATTTTTAAACATAATCGAGTAACAAGGATGAATGGTAAAATACAGAGTGTATAACAGAATTAAATTTATTATGTTTTGAGTTGTTTTATTGTTATCGAACGCTGCCTAATACAAAAATAGGAATCAGCTATTCTTTTTTACATCTGCCATTTTTTTTACCGAAAAGTTTTAAGTATTCTTAAATTTCTACATAAATCACATTGTTTCAAATTATCAAATACTGTATATATTCCTATTTGTTATTCAATTCTACTACTTTTAAAAACATTTTTTCGGTATTTTTCCTTTATTTTTCGCTTATCGTTAAGAGTTAGAGTATATTTTTCTGGCTCATTTTCTTTAATTTCTGTTCATATTTTTCCTTATAGGGTTTTTCAAGCGAATGGAACCTCTCTACAATTAGTAACAGGAATAAACCACCGCTAATGTATCTTAACGTGTTTTTTTTTCCTTGTTTTTTTTGCTTCTTCGGTTATGTTACAAAACAAATAGAGCGTTACCTCGAAAACAATGGTTCAATGATTTTTTTCCGTTCTCCCCTTTTTTTTAACACGTCATATTTCCCATTGTCACATTTTTGAGCAAGTAAATCAAAAAGTGAATTGTCAAGTAAGTTTCAAAAATGTATTTAATTCAGGATAAGTAGGCTTTTCTCATAAATACTAAACAGATACTTAGTGAATCTGGAACATTCAAAAAATATTTTGGATTGAAAAGGCCGATAAAATTTGCAAAATTAGCAATGGAATTTAAGGGGAGATAGTTCCCAAAATATTTTTCAAAATTATTGTAGAAAGCTAGGAACACACATACACATTTTAAAGCGAATCGCGTTGAAATTCGACAGTAATTACGCTCTCGAAAATAAAAAATAATACTTGTCAACGAAGATTTCAACTTAAAAAAATGTAAACAGATTTTTCGATAATTTCTGTTTGGATTTCGTTGATTGGTTACTTTTGTTTTATTAACTTCACCCTTTGAAGCAACATGAGGTTTATTGACCGCGAACGTCGAAGTTTTAAATCCTGGTCAAGCGATGTGAATGACACCTGATTCAATACACTCAACTATTTTTCTACACGGTCTTTTTTACACGATTTTAAATAAAAAGGTTCACAAATTTAATGATTTTTTTTACTCGAATTTTTGGTTCTAGCACGAATTCCTAAAAATATTTGTTGATTCATACCCTTTGGGTGAGGACGATTTTACGAATTTATCACAGCTTATGATATTAAAGAAATCTGTAATGAAGTTCAACTATTAACAGCTGAGTTAATTCGTGAGGGCTTGAAATTACCTACAAGTATGGAACAATATAATCCTGACATAGAATGTGCATTAAAATTTCAACGTAATCAAAAGTTTTCTATAGCAGGATATCACAAATTATTCAAGCAACTTGAAACACCAAAAAAAACAGCCACTAATAACAGACTTTTCGTAACAACATAAAAAAAACTCTGTCCGATAATGACGAACGAAATTCTTCATTTAAATCAAAAACTATCAGTTGTCCTGGATATACAGGGCACATCAACTGATGATAACATTTTTGATCCAGTTCGTAATCAAAGTAACACGTTAAGAGTAGCGACCAATAGTAGTTTTATTAATAATTTTAATTTAAATATTTATATCTTGTATGTATTTATAGACTGAATATTCACTGCACAATAATTTTGTTTTAAGGCTGTTTTCGACGTATGTACAAGAGTGTGAACTTAACGGGGAGCACATTTTCAGACAGAAAAAAATGCCTCAATTTTTATAAAAATTTGTGACATTGTAACTCATGAATTTGTTTAAAATGTAGCGTTTTTAAAATTTGAAAATATTTCATAAATAATTCGGGTTTTTTAACATGTAAAGGGATAGCTTATTTAGCATTACGGTATAGGAGAAAAAATGCAAGCACGTTTTATAAAAGAAAAAAATTTTCTCAACTCGGATAAAAAACTGAGTAGCATGATAAAATATGGGATTCTCTACTGGATAGTGAGGCCAGAATATAATATTAATGTTTGAGTACTTTTATATCTGAAAAAATATTCCGAATATGGGTTCTGTTCTTTAACATTAGCCGAAAACAGCCTTAATGAAAGCGAATTGTTTTGTAAATATATCATATGGATTTCATTATTACTTCTTTTGTACACTTTTTTGGGAAAATATTTTGAGATTTTTTATCATACATAATTTTTTTAAGTTATAGAACATATCCCCAAATTTACCATACGTCGCATGTATTTTTTACACGATTTTTATAAGTAAAGTATCTACCGTGTAAAATTAGGTGTATTTACTATCCAGACTGTTCGAATTTGGAATGCAATATTAGTTTTTATATGATGTAGGGCATATAACGTTATTATCATTTAATAAATGAAGAGATGTCTTACATCTTATTTGAGGTCACTTTGTATATAAATAAAATGTTTTTTAAACTGTAAAAGTCAAAAAAATATTTTTTTAAAAGGTATAGCAATAATATGCATATTGTAGTTATATATGTAGTTTAATATTTACTTTTTTGCAGAATTATCTTCACACCCCAAAATGGGATTTGTGCAGAAAGTCACAAAGCTAAAAAAATCTTTCCATTTTACGGTTCGGAAATATTGATAAAAATATATCAGGATCTTCCAATATAACAATCGATATTATTATGAAATAAAACAATGATGTTTAATGTTGGAATAGCCAATTGCCTAAATTTTATAAAAAGCCTGGGTTTAACATTAGTGTATTTTTCTGGTATTTTTGCTTTTCAGGCTGAAAGTGCGTGAATAAAGGGAGGAGAAACTAAGTTCAAATATTTCAAAAGAGAGGCTCGTAAAACTTTGAGAATGAGAAAAATTTCATGCATGAAATTCATGAATTCATGCACCAACATATGGAATGGGTATATTTTATCTGTAAAAAGAATTATTTTAAAATGCAAAACTTTTTTAAAATTTAATCTTTATTGTTGATTTTTACAATTTCTATTATAATTCTCACATTTTTCAACATCATTACAAAAATGTCGGTTGAAAAGCTATAGCGTATTGCATGCATATTATAGACCTCTATTCTATACAGATCTAATTTTTTGTGGATAAGATCAATAGATTTTATTTCGTAGTACGATGAATAGAAATAGAGATTTTACAAATGGTTTTCTTTTAAAAAATACTTAAGAGATAAATTTAAAATGTGTTGTATACGAATATAGGCAGTAGCGCACACAGGAATTTTTCAAGGGGGGAGGCTCCGGGGTTGAAAGTTCACCATTCTTGTATCATGCTCCTTTTGATTTTGTCGATTTTCGGAAACAAAACACAGTAAAAAACTAATTATTGAATAAATAATTAGCATTAATTAATAAAATTAATCATTAATAACAAATACTTAATTAAATTTTACGTACTATGTACTTAGAATTATAATCAATCGGGAAAAAAATCAAGGGCTTTGGGGGGCAGGTCCCGACCCCCAAGAACCCCCTTATGTGCGCCACAGAATATATAGGCATTCTTAGCTTTAATTTTAAATAATATAATGTTGGATCTTCTGTGCACTTTTCAAAAATTGTTTTATGGATAATCTAGTTAGTTATCCTTACTTTTGTGGTCATACTTTATGATATTTAAGATGACTCAATTATTCCATGGCAAACATTGTGTTTTGGTACTTTAAACTTCGTATTTTTGTGCGAAAACAGAAAAAATAACATATTAAAATGAGCTATGTTTAATGGTTTATGATGGACTGAAAAATTATGTCAAAATATGAAACGTGCTGTATTCCTTAATGAGTACATCGATTGGACTGTCTCAAAAAACAGTGGCAACTGTAACCGAGAGTTCATGGTAGGCGAATCTTGAGTTCGAGTCCTGGTTCATCTTAAGAATCTCCGCTGGATAGGCGCTGATGCACATTAAACATTCGTGATTCAAAGTTCTCGTGTTGGTGAGGTGTGGAAGTTAGGAGAGGGGAATGCCGTCTCAGGTGTCATCCTTAACCCTTGACCAGGGTTTAAGGGTACAAGATGCATTGTTTCGTGTTGGCTTGAATGCAAATCAAGTTCAGAAGACATCTGCATTAAGATCTAATAAAACAGAATAAATTTAAAAAATCTATTAAGAAAATTTATTTCAGCAAATATTTTGAAATTTCAAGAACATACTTCCACACGATCAAATATACTTTTTTTCTACATCAACAAATCAATTCCTTCTGCCCTCCCTACCCCGTCCTCTTATCTATCAAATGAATAAAAAAAGAAATAGTTAATCGTAGCATTCGATTCATTTTGATCGGCCTTCCGGTACTCACGAATATAAACAGTAGTTAAAAAGTGAAATGGCTTAATTACAGTTATTATGCAGTTAGCAGAGTTTCCAGAAATAACGGATACTCTCAGTTACTAGTTTTGCGCATAAAAAAGGTAGCTAGGTTGGCGAACTTATCGCCCAGTTTAGCAACAGAAATATACCGGCTTCAAGCAGTGCACTAAAATAAACTGGTGCTCAAAGTTAAGAGAATTTGCGTAGTTTGCAGAATTTCTTGAAAACATTTGTGAACGAAATGTTAAATACTGCTTCGAAACAAAGATGCATATCTTGAGTGTCGAATACGTAAGCGTGCGTAGTACGTGTGCGTAGGCAGAGCTAGTCGAGTTACAGGATTTACAAGCGCGTGTCCCAAAATCTGCATTTCGTTAGCCAGCACACCTCATCGAATTTCTTGTTTCTTTTTTTTGCAGCATTAGCAATAGGTTACATGGAAATTCATACTATAAAAATGAGTAACCACCAACGTTTAGAAAATGGAATGATGTAGGGAATTATAATTAGGCTAGAAACAGGCCAGTCTCAAATCCAGATTTTTAAAGAATTCAATTTAACGCCCAGTGTCGTGTTCAACTTATGGAAACCGGATCCGGATCCGATGAAAAATGCCCGAGAAAGGTCATCGAAGAGCCACGGTGGTCAGAAAAGATCACCATTTGTCCATTTACAGCGAAGCGTAAGAGGGATGCTACAGCTTCTTAGCTCTCTTGTCAGTTGTATACGCCACAAGAAACCAAGCTGCCAGGGTGACTGTTTCCAGACAGAGAGCTATTGATATTTGCTTTTTGCATCCCAATCAGTTCTGCAAACCGGGGAGTCAATTTAAAAATTGTTCAGATATCCTTGCGATTGGATCATGGATCAATGAGCAACCGTTCTCTTCACTGATGAGTACCGATTTATCATAAAAAGTTATTATCGCCTTAATTTTCACATGAAGACATCCAAGGATACGTCACCGGCCCTTCAATGTCCGAGAAATCGATCATTACGGCAACGGAGGCTTGATGGTTGGGACAAGCATAAAGTTGAATGGCCACACACACCTCCACTAATTTGAAAGAGACACTGTGACTGTTTTGAGGTGTAGGGATGAGGTCTTGGAGCACTATGTTTGCCTTTTCACGTGTGCAGTTAACCTTGATTTTATACTTTAATGGATGACATTGCGAGACCATATACAGTTCATCTGGTCGATGAATTTCTGGAAAGTGAGGATATTTGCTGAAAGGATTGGTCAGTCAGATACTCAGAACTCATCCCTCTAAAGCATGCCAGAGGCGCTCTGGGGAGGGCAATTACAACTCGCAACCCCCTCCGAGAACCATCCAAGGTCTAAAAACAGAGTCGCTTAACAAGAGGGATTAATTGCCACAAAATTCATAAATTCCCAAATTTCCAGCTTAAAATCATGGCGCTAGGCCTGTATATCTTCAAGAAGAGAAACAAAGCTCCAACAACCTTATTTGTTCTATTCTGCAACTGCTGTTTCAGACGTGCCGATTCCGATGAGTGTTACGCACGATAATGCGAGTGAATTATAATTGATCAATGGCTATTTCATTGCATTATATCAACTCTATGTACATACCAAATTTCGTTAAAGATTGTCCAGTTGTTCTAGAGATAATTGACCAAATCTGAAGATGTTCTTACTTTTGCACAGCACTGTAGATAGAATCCAACGAAATCTATGCGATACAAAAGTCTTCTAACCATTACAAACACGCCTTGTAATTTTGAACTCCGGAAAATGAATCGGTCAACATATGCATTCGTCCTTCATTCTTTGTATTCTTATCATACCAGCATAAACACTTTAAGCTTCCACAAATTTAACTTCGTCCATCATCTCCGAGATACGAAGGTCTTTCGTATAACCGTGATTAAAAAAGACGACTTGACTCAAAAATCCCCGATCAACTGGCTACTTTTAACTGAAATTAAATGCGACCGCGATAACCGAGTGGTCATGGTCGCACGCTGGAGACCAACGTAGTCGAACCGCGAATTTTAAATTTAGTTTGGAGAGGGGATGTCGGCACAAGTATCGCCATCACTTAACCGAGGTTCAAAAATATGATGTCCATCAACAACCTCGTGTAGCTTTATATGCGACGTAAAAAAACACTAACTGATAACTATTACACTAGGGCAGTGGTCTTCAAGCTTTATCAACTCACGGAACCCCTAGAACTTGAAGTAGCTTTAATGGAATCCCTATAACTAGAAAGTATTTTCTTGGGGAGAGCCTCATTCCATACACATACTTCGAAGAATATAACTCAAAATAATAATTAAAGTAGATCAACATGTTATAGGCACTTTATATAAAAGCAATTGAAAAAAGTGTTGCATTTATTATTAAAAAATTCTACTCTAATTGTTTCTCATAATTAATATAAATTTGTGATCCAAATGTCACCTATCCACGCATTATATGTAGCAACTAATATACACACGTGCATACGTTTTTTCACATAAACTGTCGAAGTCAAGGTCTATTGAGATTAAATGCAATCGCATTACATATTCTGAGTTTAATTTGCTTTTATACTTTGTTTTAGTCACTTACGTTGAGAAATGTATTTCACTTAAGGTATCCGATTACTTGCGACAACTTTTTTTTTAAATAATAGATGTATGGAGATTTTTTTGTGGTTTTTAGATTTATTTAGAACATTTTAAGAAAAAAAGACTAAAATTAAGAATTGAAAAATAAATTATTACTACTAAAATGCGAAAAAATGGGTAAAAATTGACAAAATATTGCATAAACGGGGCCCGCTCAGTACAAATAGTAAATGAACAAATTCTAAATTTTGATGTATTACTTTGCTATTCCTTTTTGAAGTGACCTTCAGGATAAGATATATTTTAATTTTTACAAAAACTAGAGCACTTTATCTTAGCTGTTATATGAAATTGCTTAAAAAACTGTGATTATATTCACATAAAGAACTGTAAATTTTGTAATAAAACAGTGATTGATAAGTGTGAAGGTTAAAACACTTCTGCTGTTATACAGAACATACACACAAAATTTCAGTAAATTATTTAAAAAACTTTTTGAGCAATCGCTGTTCCCGTTTGAGTTTTTCGGAAAAAACACATTTCGAGTGAAGAGCATTTTAAAGTTTGACATCTTATGTAAAGTTATAGCATCTGCTATTACTAAAACACCTGTGGTTTTTGTTCTAATGAAAGGAAAATAAAAACCTTGGTATTTTTATGAAGCTAATAAGATGGCCTATAAAATCAAATCATAAAAAAATTGTCCATTTTTTTAAAAAAATCGTGATCTTAGGGTAGTCGGATACTTTAAATACAATGTTCTGAATGGTATTAAAATGCTTTTTATAGCTGTGTGAGAAATCCTGTGTATTTTACATGAATTTGCAACCTAAAATTTTGAAGTGTTCTTAGTTAAGTTCAGATTTTAATATCGAATTTGTTGATAAGTTGTTTCCTCTCTTTGATTATACGTATTTTCTCCACAAATGCAAAAAGGTACATTATTCATAAGAAAACTGTTTAGTGTTGTGAGACATTGTGCTAACTAACAAGTGTAAAATTGTCTCGTGGAACTGGAGATAGTAAACAATAAAATATTCACAATCTAGTAGGAAGGAATATATAAAGATAAAACATTCTAATAATATTTTATTATATTATAACAAAATTTTTAGAAGTTTTGAAAAAAACAAAGTTTATTATATATAAATAAAATTTTCAATTTTAAAGAATAAAATGACTTTTACATACTTGTAATTATACAAACTTCATAGAGAATTTGAATCCCCCTTTTGCACACATATTTATTTCTTCTTGATTTTTTTTATTGTGACTCGTGGAACCCCTGTGTAAGCCTTGGGGAACCCCAAGGTTCTGTGGAACACAGTTTGAAGACCACTGCACTAAGGCATCGGTTCTTAAACTGTGGTACGTGGACCCCCGGGAGTCCCCGGAACCTTTCCAAGGGGTGCTCGAAGGTCTCTCATTTATTATTAAGGTTTCCCCCTTTCCTTAGAGACCCTGAAAGACCTCGTGGAAAAATTGAAAGATGTGTCCTATCCTAGATCTTAGACTAGATCACTAAATTCAATGAAAAAACTGCACTAGAACGTGTATTTTGATCAAAAATACTAATTCGGTTTTTTTTATTGTTTGCTACTACATATATAGCTATTACTACAACGTAATATTTGTTTTATTGTTTACTGTTTTCTGTTAGAGGTAAAAAAGTATTAAAAAAAGAGTCTGTATAAGTAACAGAGGCAATCTCAGGATTATTGAGGAAGCTTTAAGTCACTCAGCCATGTACTGGGAGTCAGGGACTGGTGCCCATGATTTTGGGGGATCCACGATGTCAAGCTGCTTATATAAAGTGGGGTCAGCTGTGATCGAACGTTTCAGAACCGCTGTACTAGAGTAAGGAGAGATGCTCACTTCAATTGAACAAAATGGAATTCAAACATTTAATACATAACTTTAATTTTGATATTTGTTGTCTGTATTATTAGTGCTGAGAAAAAAACAAACCGAAGTGGTTATAAATTTTGAAAGGTATTTATATATATATATATATATATATATATATATATATATATATATATATATATAGCCAGTTTAAACTCTCTCTCATAACGGAATATATTGTACAAGAAAAATTATACAAAAAAAAACCCCAAATGTTTATAAATTCCCACTGCCTCCAGCATGATAAAAATTTTATTGCAGGATTACGACACTGATAAGCTAAATAACATTTTAGATATTGTTTTATATCTAGACAAATCCTCTGGCAGGATTCCTTTAGGAAAGTTTAGTATAAGAAATCTCTTTCGTCGAATTAGTGTTAATAACTCAGGAAGTAAACGTTATTTTTCTTCCTCAAGGGGATTGTTGGTAGAATGTTCACTAATGATTCTATAATTAGGTAGAAAGGTTTAATTGTGTTTAATGAGTAAATGAAGAGGTTAAACCTCAAAGAGTGAAATTGTTTAATTCAATCACACTTAACGTTTTCTCTCTTTTGTATCATGTTGTGACGTTTGAAAAAATTCGTGTTATCTTGAGGGTAATGATTTTAAATATTTGGTTTATTTGCACCACAGCTATTTTAATTACAGTATATTCATTTGAATTGAAGTTATTCAATATATTGTTTATTTCATCAGAATATATTTGAGAGGAAGGAGAGACTACAAACGTTCTCTTCAGTGTTTCCAGTGGACTCTCCTGCTCTCTCCAGGGGTTTTTCTCGCGGTCAAAGGTTGCCGGGCGATGACAGAAGACTGGACGCAGAATATTTAGGATTGCACGTGTGCATTGGAACGCGGTTATCCTATGAACAAAAAGAAACCGATTTTTCAGCTGTGTGAAGCAAAATTTCACAGTGTCGATGCAGACATAAATATAAAGAGCAAATTTCTTTTTAGCCGACGGAATCCCATATTAAAAAAGTAAGTAGGCAAATCTTGAATATTCTTGGGTTATAATTAATAAAATAATTTTATAAAAGGTGTACAAAATAGTCCATCCCTTGATTTCAGAATGACTGAAATGCTCATAAACTTCACAATGAAAAGGAAAAAGTTAAAAGGTCAGTCTTTTAATATTATTCATTATCTAAACAAAATTAGACCCTCATAAAGCAATATACCATATATATTTGGGCATATAAAAAGTCCTTTTAACATAGAAAATAAGATTGAAATTTTCGAGTGAGCGTTATACGCCGGATATGAAAATGATATCTTTAAACATAAGGAGGAGACCATTAAAAATTAGATTTCTAAATACAGTCGGACCTCTGTATAACAAAGTCGCTAAATCCCGAAAAAAAGTTCGTTATATGGAAAATTTGCTATACAGATGTTCATGTTTTAATATACATAAAACAAATTTTAAATTCATAAGCACTATATATTAAAAAAGTAATTATTCACACCTTTTTTAAAATTAATATATATGTTTATTTTATACATCTTACTCATCAAAAAAGAAAAACTGCACGGAAAACAAGAAAAAAGAATATCGAAGAATACACTATATTTTCAACACAAAGAAACTAGTTTTATTCTAAAATTAAGGAATTTTAAGTACATTTTATAATTTAAAGCATACAAGTAATATTAAACATACATTGTTTCATAATTAGAACACGAGGACACGGGACAACTCCATTTAGGGTGAAAGAGCATATCGAAGATGTTTCTAATGAACGGGTCAATGGGGGTTAAAGGTTGCAATTCTTGGATGAAACGTCCGAAATCTATTGCTCTCGGCGAGTTAGGCCCGTTGGTGTGGTGTGGTAGTTAGGAGAGGGGGGTGCCAGCTCAGGTGTCGTCCACGTCACTTGACCATGGTTCAAAATTACGTGGTCCGTTGCCAAAAGCCCTCGTGCAGCTGTACAGTACGACGTTAATCTTCACTCACTCACTCACTCGGCGAGTTTGGATCTAATAAAACCAGTTCAAGATTTATGATCTCTATAAAATGTATTAAAGAGAGAATAACTTGAAATTTTTTCAGAAATACTTAAAAAAATGAGAACAAAAATCGAATCACAAAAGAAAACGTTCGTTATAGAGAAAATGTATTTAGCTATAGAGAGGTCATTTTACGAAGAAAATCGTGAAATGTTCAAGGTTCCAGAAAAAATTTCGCTATATAGAAAATTCGCAATATAGAGGTTCAAATGAACATCTTAATAAAGTTAATTTATATGCAATGTCATTTCCTATGAACATTCATTACTGGAAAACTTGAAAAAGTCCGCCCTATTTGTCCTCCATTATATCTTTAGACGCATCATCGAATTATGTTTTTCCTTCATCATCATTGTTACTATGTTCCGTAAATACATAATCATCTTCCGTTCCATCTGAAATGTTATATAGATGGGCTATATATTTTTAAATCACTTTTGATTGATTGATTGATTTAATATTAACGTCGCACTGTTCAGCTACACGAGGGCTTTTGGCGACGGACCACGTAATTTTGAACCATGGTCAAGTGACGTGGACGACACCTGAGCTGGCACCCCCCCTCTCCTAGCTACCACACCACACCAACGGGAGGATAAATCACTTTTGAAGAGTACATGTCTATTTTAATTCCATTCCATGCGTCTATTATCCCCTCCCACTCAATTTCTAGATTAGAATGATGCATTTAGACACCTTTCGTGAACTATTTTTTTTTGTCCTTGAACCATCCCCTTATCTTCAAAAACTTCTTTTCCAGCTCTTTAGGTATTTAGCTCTAGAAGTATACCATTTTTCATAAGTCTGGTGTGGTACTGTAGTACTTCGAATCAATGACTTCAAACGATAAAAGCAGCGCACATGTGAATTTCAAGTTTTTCGTGGAAAAGGGGGCATTGCACGGCAATTACCGTGAAATACGGCGTATAACGCGCACCCCCTCTTTACGAAAAAACATGAAATGCACGTGTACAATGCCATTGTGTTTTAAAGTCATTTAAAACTGCTTTTGTGTGTTTTAAAGCCATTAAAGTCTAGAACTGCGATCATTTAAGTTCATAAGAAATATCATTTATTTTAAATAAACCGTATTTTGATGTATGCAGAATTTTATCTATGTTCTTTTCTTTTTTTTTTATTGTTAAATCTATCTTTTTTATACCCGGCGCATAACGCACATCCGTAAATTTCGATCTTATTTTTTGTGTTAAAAGGGTGCGTTATGCGCCAAGTTTTGAGTGAGTGAGTGAATATTAACGTCACACTGTTCAGCTACATGGCGACGTACCTCGTAATTTTGAGCCATGGTCAAGTGACGTGGTCGACACCTAAGCTACTACCCCCTCTCCTAACTACCACACCACACCAACGGGATGACTTTTCAGCTCTCGACAGATTTAGCGTGCATCGCTGCCTTACACGGTGGGTCTTTAGTGGTACTGGCTCGAACTCATGACATGCCTGCCATGATCCGATACCTTGACCACTGGGCTACCACAGCCCTGCGCCGAATTTTACCGTATACCTAAAAATTAAAAAATGCAGTTTGTAAGTATAAGTGCGCGTAATACCAGGTGTGACTCACACACACACAAAAATGAGACTAAGTGTTCAGCTTGAAAAAATAGTGGAATTGGCAACAACTGTTTTGGTGATGTCATCCCACACACCTCTTCTATCCATAGGGTCAGTTTCGCCTTCATCGATCTCGTCAGTTAGGAGCAGTACGTCATTGAGTGAACACATGCAACTGCATTCTGCCGGGAAAATGTCGAATCAACATCAAGTTTCTTTTGAAGAAATCTGCCACGAAACATTTCAAATATTAACCAAGGCTTACGGATATGAAACTTTGTCTAGTGCTCATGTGTTTGAATGGCATGTTTTAAGGGGGAAGGTGGTCATTGTGGAAGATGATGAACCTGCTGAGCACCCACGGTCAGCGATAACAGACCATTCACATCAGTGGTCAGACTGTTAATCAACACTACTACATTAAAGTACTAAAAATATTCAGTGAAAATGTTAGGAAAAAAAGAGGCCAGAATTGGGAAGTGATGGATGGCTGTTGCACCAAGACAAAGCACTTGCTCACACGGCTCTATCTGTCAAGCAATTTCTTACCAGCAAAAATATTACTGTGATGGGGCATCCTCCTTATTCACCTGATTTGGCCCTATGCGATTTTTTTATTTCCCACAGTTGAATCATGTTTAAATGGAACTTATTTTACCTCAGTTGAAGAGGTTCAGGCAAAAACGGAAAATCTCCTAAAAGAACTTCCAACAACCTTATTCCAGAACTGTTACAAGCAATAGAAGCACCGAATGCCGAAGTGTGTGAATGCTGAAGGGAACTACTTTGAAGGTGATACTTTCATGGAGAACTCATATTGTTTTATTGGAGCAGTCTCGTTTTCTTTCTTGTGTATGTCACACCTAGTATGCCGGAATGTACGGTTGTATGATTTTTTGCCCTTATTTTGTTTATCTTTAAAATTAGGACGAACACAGATAGATGATTTTCTTTCTTTAGCTCATTTTACTGTTTTGTATTTTGTCGAGTACAGAACTTTTTTTCCCTGCTCTCTATTTCTACCGAATTCAAAAAAGTGTGTGCTAAAGTCGCATTCACACCAAGGATGTCAGCGTCGAGCGTTGAGCGTCTAGCCAATCAGAGACTTCATTTCGGGTGAGATGAAGTCTCTGACTGGCTAGACACTGACAGCCTTGGTGTGAATGCAGCTGAATCGAACGGCCATGTCCGCAAACCCGTGGCTGGTATTGTTTACGTCAAATTTGGGTTTTCGGGTGGCCTTTTTGATACGCAATGTAGAAAGCTTGAAGCTCGTTCGATCTTTCGATACTAAGAGGTCTCAGGGGTGTTAAATTTCTCTAGAGGTCTGAAAATATAAACAATTTTCAAACAGGTATAATTTCTTTAAATTTAAATTAAATAATTCGAATCTTTTACGCATTACTTATAAAGGAATGGAGCTTCAGAAAAGTATAAAATGTTTAAAATATAATTATAATTTAAAAAATTATAAGCATATAAAAATAAGAAACATTTCTATAAAAAATATTTATTAAGTTTTACGTCGTGCATGCTATTTTCTAAAAGAGTAGGTTTAATTACTAGCTATATATAAGTTGATTTATAAATACAAATGTATTCTTAATACTTTGTAGCTACTTTTATATAAATATAATAATAACTTACATATTTTAATAAATAAAAAAATGCATTTTTAAAAAATATTTAAAAATTTGCAATATTTTACAAATATTTTGAAATACAAAAGATATATAATACTAAAATTAGGTAGGGTTTGAAGAGTATGATGCATTGTGTATAATTCTGTAAGGTTTTATACATCAGAGGCTAATATTTTAGAAAATAGCGTGCGCAAAGCAAAAAATACTTAATATTTATTATATAATTTTCATATGCATATGACTTTTAAAATTATTATTATATTTTAAACATTTCATACTTTTCTGAAGCCCCGTTCTATTATAAATAATGTGTAAAAGATTCGAATCAATTAATTTAAATTTAAAAGAATTATACCCGTTTGAATATCGTTTATATTTTCAGACCTCTAGAAAAAATTAACACCCCTGAGACCTCACGTTTGCAGGGTGTGGAAGTTTCAATACTGGGGGTCAGCCCAGCTGTCATACTCGTCACTAGACCGTTATTTGACTGTGTGATCCGTCGTCAATAGCGCTCATGTAGCTTTAAAATGCGACGAAAATGAAACAACAATTCATTCCTATGCCATCATTTATGTGGGTTTTTGTAGTTATTTAAGAAACTTTCAATTACCGTAAAATCCGGCGTATAACGCGCACCTACACTTCAAAGCTGCATTTTTTTTAATTTTTAGATATATTCGCCGTATAACGCGCTTTTCCTTTTTTACTAAAAAATCGGAAATGTTGGTATACAGTGCTCTTATGTTTTGAAGTCATTTATACGAGGTATTATCCCAGGCTTTTGGAAAAAAATAGTATACTTCTAGAACTATAACTCTTTTAGTTCAGAAGGTATGTCATTTCTTTCAAATAAACAGTTTTTTGATACGTGTAGAACTAAAATGTTTTTTTTATGTTCAACTCTTTTGTTATTTTTAAAGCTCTAGTTTTCATACTCGGCGTATAACGCGCTCCCTTAAATTTCGATCTTATTTTTTGAGTAAAAGTGCGCGTTATACCCTGGATTTTACGGTAATTTCCAACTTATATATTGAAGTTCATAATAATTTTCCCTCGAATCGCAAGGTGTGAAAATAAACTTAATTAAGATTTATTCTTTTTGATTGTATGTATTATATGCATTTATCGTATTCATATCTCTATTTCCATTTGTTATCGTTACTAAAAAAGTTCTTTGCTTGGCAACGTGCTTGTGTCTTGTAAAGCAATTAGTTGAGTTGAAATATTCTGGTTGCAATGAAGGATTTTTGAGATGTGTTTATCTTTTTAGTACGTTTGACGAGAAATATTTAATGGAACTCATAGCCCTGTCGGGTTACGAGGTTACATAATAGAATTGTATGTATGGGACTTGATTTTCACAAACCCAGGACATAAAATGCTATTAGATTTTAAAGTAAGTTAACTGATTAAATCAGCGATACACAACATGCTATAAAAAGATAAATTCAATTTAGAAATCATTAAAATGAAACGGAATTTCTTCAAAAAGTACCACTGAATATTTAGAAGAGGATGGGTCATTTAAATAAAAGGACATAACGTGAAAAAGACTAGGGACCAACGGCCACAAATTACGAGATTTCTAATTTTATTGAAA